>PKRV01000930.1:971550-1005019 GCA_003709505.1 Hyphantria cunea
ATATATATATATATATACCTTTCCTATAATTATATAGGAAAGGTACATTCGATTTTAATCATATTTACGAAATATGATTAAAATCGACTTTGTAGTTTGACAGTTTCTTGAATACAACCAATATTTTTTTCTTGCTTTTTGTAGAATTTGGGGAACAGCAGTCTTAGTGATCCTTAAACTATTTGGCTTCTACATAAAGCATGAAAATAAACCATCCTATTCATCAACCCTGTATCTAAAGCGTGCAACAGGGCGGTCCATTAAACACCACCGTTTGTTGAATAACGCGACACGCAGAGCATTGCACTACTCGGAACAAGTATAATTATTTTGTGATATGACATTTGTTTTAAATTGTTAAAGTTGTTTCTTCCGTCCAATTACTTGTATTTGGAGTTGTACGGTACTATATTAAGTAAAGTATTTTTAAACTTCTTTGCATTTGTTTTTTATGTTTGTATCAAACTTATGCAATAAATTTGCAGAGTTCATTTTTGATTTGATTGGCATGAATATTTTTAGATTAGATGTATTATTTACTGTAGATTGATACAGATTATGAAAGAACAGGAACAAGCTAAAGAGGCGCTCATAGCCCAGTTACACTCGGTGATTAGAAACAACCACCGAGAATAAGCAACGACGGCGCGGTCAGTACCTGGATGGGTGACCGCTAGTGGCATGTTACCATGAGCGTTTCCGTGATTCGGAGGTCACATTAAGCAGTCGGTCCCGGTTGTTATCGTACGATAACAGTCGTGTGAAGCATAGTTGGTGAACTTCGGACGACTTAACAACATCTAACGGCAAGATATGTAGCCACGACGTATTCTTGCCAGTCCCCAACCCGCACTTGGCCAGCGTGGGGACGCATGGCCTTAACCCTCTCCTGGACGAGACCCGAACCCAGCAGTAGGAAATTATGGGTTTTGATGAAGAGCAAGATTCTCTTAGACGCGTAACGGTGGTCGTAGAAGCGGATGAAGCTGTAAGACTTAAGTAAATTGTGAGATAATTAATTATAATTGTAAGATAAGACGCGTTCAAAACGTAGAAAACGTTATTTACAGGCACACACTGTTAATTTATAGTTCATTAGTCGTATATATTTCTAAATTTATACAAATTGTATTACATTAGGGTGTTCAGTAGTTAGATAGATTCCTATTACGTAAATCTTGAATAAATATTCCTTTTCTTGACGGGTCAAGAATGTCGTAGATATTAAGTCTACCGATGCATCAAATGTTATTGATGAATAAATACGAAATAAATAACAACATACGTTGCAAAAACCATAGATCATATGTGTATTTGAATATTTCAACATTTCTAAATATTCTTGAACACAAAAATAATAGGTTAAATAAAAAAAATGGTTTACAATTACGTGCAGTGTTTTCTCTGCATCAAAGCGCATGTTTTATAGCTTTGATATTAAAAACTGTTCAGGGTGGGTTGAACAGTTTTAAATAAATAAATAAATATGTTCAGACATTTTAACACACAACGCCATCTAGTCCCAAACTAAGCAGAGCTTGTACTATGGGTACTAGATAACTGATATTAATACTTATATACTTTTTTTTGTAAATACATACATATTATACATAGAAAACACCCAAACTCCGAAACAAACATTTGCAGATCATACAAACATTTGGTCCGACTCAGGAATCGAACCCGGGACCTCGAGCCACAGAGGCAGTCAAAGTATAAATAAATAAATAAATACCAAAGCTATAAAACATGCGCCTTAAACTCCCATTATCTCCTTTAAATTACCGATAATCTTAAAGTCTGGAGCTATAAGTTACTAAGAAACTTATATTATTACTGCAACCCTTTGACAGTACATTGACACTGGGAAATCAGAAGTACATTTCCGACCTGCCGTTTTAGGATCGTTTTACCCCATTCCAAAAATTAAGTTTGTTATTACTTCACAAGTATTCCAAAATACTTCTAAAAGTTAAAAGATGAAGATGATAAAAATAAAAATAGATTTGACAATGAAGGCAGGCGTTGTTAGTGAGAAGGTTAAAATCGAGTCAAATCTGGGAAATATTTATCAAAAGGCCACAATTTATCTAACACAATTATAAAGTAATTGTACATTGAACGGCTAGAATATTCAAAGCCGTACAAAACTACCGTGAACGTAACTGTGCTCCAGCGGTCCAATCTTCAGCCCAGGTGCATCGACCGCACGATTTTTATCTTTTACGCCACATTTTGACGGTTAAAGAGTTTCGGCACGGATTGAAATTTTTAAACAGTTTTCGAACCGATGATGATGTTCTTCTTCTCAAAACTTGTGAACTCCTTATATCATATTAATTGATAAGGTATGCCGTACCTTATACGGGTTACTTGGTTCTTGATTCGTATTTAAGTATATGGTTATCTGAAAGAGATCGCCGTGAGCGATAAGACCGCCCCCATTGTTGTATTAATCTTTTTTGCCACTCATTTTATTTAATGTTTTGTAATATGTACGCAATGAAGATAAATAAATAAATAATATGCAGGATATTATTAGTGTTAAAGATAGCTATAAGAAGTACAAGCTACTAAAAAAAAAATAGGGTTTACAGTTATAAAATATTTATTTTTGAACTTTTTTCAACGAAAATTAGAACTCTTTAAGAACAATGTTGTATATAGCTGTCACCATTGGGTGGGGTGTGACAGTGAAGATTGGAGACATTACAAAATGCAACATATAGACCACTGAAATTACAATATTCATAGGTAGTGACAGTTGAAACTGCAATTAGCGAATTGTATGTAGTTGATTCAAGCACTGAAGCCAGGGACAGCCGCTGGGTAGCACAGGCCCGCTTGTTGAGGCGAAGCTTGGGGTGGCATATGTTCAGGACTAGGAGCAAATACTCTTTAAGTGTATATTTCAAAGTATACCCTCCTTGTGGTAATTGATGGCACTACTGTTCTAATATACAGCTCTTTAAATTAACAAAATTCATTAATTAATCAAATCGTCAATAACCCATAATGTCCCACTGCTGTTCTCGGATCTGCTCTCAGGAACACACTGGCCAAGTGCGGGTTGGGGACTGGAAAGACAACGTTGTGGCTACGTATTCTTACCGTTGGATGTTTTCAAGCCGCCCAAAAGCTTCCAACTAAGCTTCACGACTGTTATCCTATGACAACAACCGGGAACGACTACTTAACGGCCACGTTAAGTACGTCCGAATCACGGAGACGCTCATGGTATCATGCCAACAGCGGATACCCACCCAGGAACTAACCGCACCGTCGTTGGTTACTCTGGGTGATTGTTTCTAATCACCTGATCTGAGCGCCTTATATTCATATCTATATCAGTCATATTGATCTAGTAACCTGTATAAACCTCCTTTCTACTAAGAGGCCTATCCAGCAAAAGGCTGTTGATTATGATAAAACTCTCTGCGAGCTAAATTGCTCTTTATCACGTAGTCACATGAGTTGTAAATTAAAATACTTGTCTTAAAAAAGAACCTTCTGTACTTTTAATGTATTCTGTGACCTTCTCTGTGTAGTTAACTGCATGAAACTAATTGTTTTGACTCGTTTAGCTATAGCAGTTGTTTATCCGACGGTGGCAGGGTCGCGGGGTCAAGGCCCCGGTTAGTAACGTCAGATATTTACTTAGAAATGTAAGATTTCTTGTTTTAAATTTCATGTTCAATTCATAATAACGATGGGAACTGTAAAACTTTAGAAAAGGAATCCAGACATACCAGATTTCTTTTGAGAATGGGTGGGTTTTCAAAGAATTCATCTTCACGTTTATTTTGTTTGTACAATAATGTACTCACGTTTTTTGCTACTAAAATTAAAAGGTTAGCTAGGATCTAATAAACAGTTTATTCACCCTTAGTCTGTGTAAAAATATTAAAAGTGTCCATGAAGCGATCTCAATTTATACAAAGCTATAACAAATCTCACACCAATGGCACAGGATCTGAACATATTGAAAATTGTTTAGATATTCCGTCTGTTTTTTTGTTTGTTTATCTATTCTGGATATTGAGATTTGAGATTGCTACTGTGCTCAGAGGGCATTGTGGACGTCAAGAAGTTTTCACCTTTTGCCCACGCTCTAGCTGCAGTGTTGCCATCGACACGATAGGAAGAAGTAGCGCGTATAAAAAAATGGTGAAACTAGATTGCTGTGAAAACTCTATAACCTTCTCCTTCGTTTCTTAATAATAATTTTATTACCTGCGTTATGTACCAGGAGTTAAAAATTTTTTTAAAATTTTTATGCAAGCATTCCTTATCTCGGTTCGATACAAGACTATGTGTATGACGGAAGTCCGTAATATTAACATCTTACTTATCGGGTTGAAATAACTAACGTTATAAAGATTCTTCAGGGTAAATCTTCTAGACTAATTCCTCGGTGTGTCAACCCCCCAAGTTTCCGAGGCTGGAGCCATGCATTCTGTATAGCAACCTTACAGGTAAATAAAAAGGAAATTCCAGCAACGATTGCACAGGACCCATAAGTCAAAACTTGAACAATATCGTTACAAAATCGTGCAGCTAATTGTGTCTGCAGGTTGCATCATCAGCGAGTTCATTCACACGGGCTTGTTAGAAATTGTCCATTTCGCGTTGATTCGGCACAACGCTGGATTGTTTCACGAAACGCGATGTGACACGGCAGCTTCGAGCGGTACTTAAGTGATTGGGGTCTGGAATTAACCAATTCAAAACCAACTTTACATAATTACTTTTAAGACATTTTTTTTTCTTTGAATTTCCAAGATGGAAACTAAACCTACTATTTCAAATCACCAGTTTATATTTATAAATTTATTCAAAATATTATAATATTTTGAATAAATTTATGTTTTCATTGAAGTCGATTGAGTCCAGTTTCAGTCAGCAACAATCAGTCGACATCCTGCAGGAATCCTAGGCAGGAGGCTAGAAACTGATCCTAGGATGGATCCTTACCTCTTCTTTAGAGAACTAAATATTCTGTCTAAGGCTTTTTTGAGCTACAGCAATCCCTAAATAAATTCCTTATTCTAATTTTCCAGTATTCCTCTCAATTTTTCTTGCCATTTAACTTCTCCAGCAGTCAAAACTCTTGGTAATGTTAGTAAACATATATTTTTTTATTTTGCTAATTTATGCACTTATGCACATCGGTGGATTTAATACCCAAGGCATTCTTTACCAGCCATCCTTCAAGGGCTGTTAAATCTAGTAAGTTAGGACCAGTGAGGTTGCAGTTCTACTCAGCTAAAATTTAATAACAAATATGAATATAAATATATATACATGTATACTTAAATATATATACAAATACACAAAAAACATAGATGCAAATAGTCAATAAGGAGGCGTACCGATGATTAAGTTAGTCCACCATTTGAAGAAGATAATAATGCACGTTTTTTAAAAATGTGTGACGGTTAGTGGTCATCCTGATTTCTAGTGACAGGAGAAGCAGATTATGCGTTGAAAGAAGATTTCGGTCGTGGACTGGAGGCAGGTCGGGATCACGGTAAATGGGGTAAGAACGGAAAAT
Organism: Hyphantria cunea; assembly: GCA_003709505.1. Taxonomy (NCBI): domain Eukaryota; kingdom Metazoa; phylum Arthropoda; class Insecta; order Lepidoptera; family Erebidae; genus Hyphantria; species Hyphantria cunea. The sequence continues at coordinate 977,105 of PKRV01000930.1, forward strand.
TTATAAATAAAAAGAGAGAGGTCAACACTCACTACTTACGGTGCAGATGAATTGGTAACCATTTTAATTGGGAACGAAAAGAAGAAATGTGGTCATACTTGCGAAGATTACATATGAATCGAATGCAGTTATTGACAAGACAGTTTAGTTTGATGAGGAGGTCTGCATTCAGGTCGAAGTAACACAATCACTATAGTCAATTATAGAAATGATTAGGGGTTGCTTGCTTTTCGTTTTGGGAGGTAGGAAATTCTTTAGACTTCCAGTCACTTTTTTACTCACATGAGTAATTTGACCATGCCAATCAAGCGTTGAGTTGATGTGTAGGCCTAGTTCTTGGAGTACTGGGCTCCAAGGTATAATTGAGTCATAGAGGACGACTGGAGGTATTAAAGTTGTGTCCATTCTGCGCTTCATATTTTTTCCTATCTACGATTACGATACTACGATTGCTTGATACTTGGTGGGGTTTAATGACAATCCGAACCTCTGCGGCCACGGTTTTATGCATTCTTGATCCTTGTTGATATTATCGACTGCTCCAGCTATGTCTCCCACTTTATCCTGTGAATAAAGCTGCAGATCATCGGCATACAGGTGATATGTCCCTGAAGGGATTGATGAATAGGGAGAATAAAAGAGGAGATAGAATTTCGCCTTGAGGGACGCCAGTGCAGATGTTGCACTAACTCAAAGTCGAGTTTAGACCAAGATCCTTCCTAGCATCCTTGAAAATAGACGATAATAGAATATTTGGCACGTTTTTATTTGCATAATATTTAGTAAAAATGCGCCGTCATGTTGATAAAATCGATTGCTAGTCTACAAATACTATCACTACTCAATGATAGACAATTTGTAATTCCATTAAACTTTAATCAGTTTTCCTTCTTCCTTCTTCACTTTGCTATCTTTGTATTTTTTTTGTGACACACTAATCTCTTACATTCATATGTCATTGGCAGAATTGTCGACATCGGCACAGATTGCCATATCCAAAAAAAAAAATAATAGACAACGACAACATTACGTTTGAGTGACATATGATTGTATGACAAATAAACTCGTCACAAGACTGAAGTCATCTTTCTCTGTTTATTTATTCTCGTAACTTCACCTACACATATTCACGCAGAATTACGCAAGTGTACGCGTAGTTACAGTATGTGTATATGTTCCAATTTATCCTATTCAAAATATTTTTAAGTGCGTGAGTTTAGATTCACGTGTCCTCGTCCAACGGCTTACCGCGACCTTCACCAGGTCATCGGACCACCTTTTACTAAGTGATACCCACTCTAGAACTTTACAGACATCGGCCATCTTGTCTTGAGGAAGGCCTATGTACTAGTGGATATATTTCGAATAAGGTGATGATGGTGAACGATATTATTTACAGACACTGATTGCACTGAACGGCAGGATATTCAGTCAGGAGGATCAGTTATCGTGGTCAAGAGTAGCTAAAGTCCTTCATCAAGATTTAAAGTATCGCCAAACCCAATTTCATTGAAATCGGTAGAGCGGTTTAGCCGTGAAAGCGTAATCGACAGACAGATAGATAGACAGACAGAGTTGTAGTATGAAGTATAGAGGTTTGGCTTCGTTTTTATAGTTTTCCTTTTGCAAAGTAAGTACCTTATGAAAACGTTATGTTAGTATTTGAATTTAAAATCTAGGACGAATTTTATTCGATCATAAGATTTATACTACTTCAAATTTACCCCACATGTAAGAGTACGCGCGGTTCATTGTACTTAAAAAAACATAATTTTCATACTAATATGAAATTAGCTAGAACGTTACACAAATCATTTATGCACCTGCAGTAAGTAGGAACTGGTAACATTAGTGTCCAATGACGTCATCACATTTAGAAAGCTCATCAATCTTAAGTGTACAAAGTACAAAGTCATCACCGTCATTATTGAAAGTACTAATTAACTACTTCAGAGGTCTTGCTTTAATTAATATGAAATAGCAGTAATTATCGACTGCTATACGGATCATTGAAGTAATATCCGCATTACTTAAGAAATATTAATAATTTACAGACACATATTAATAATCGTAAGTAGGGAAAATGCTATTGAACACGTGTAAACTATCCTTAAGGATAAGTATTTTCATTTTATAACAAAAAATGTGTCGAGATTTACAAATTACGTCTAGATTTACTCATGATAATATTAAAATTATCTTTATAGGTAACCCTACGATGGAATTTCAATTATAATGGTTATCAATGAAGCAGTGAGAGTTTAGATACGTCTCCATGAACTGGGGATTCCACAACTACCTTATTTTGTCCTATATGAGTTTAATTTTTTTTAGCATGTAATAGTTCCTTATGCAGCATCGCCCTATCAAAATTTTTGAAATGATTTGTATACTTGTATATATTCCTTCAGCATTTACTTTTGATCTACGGCCTTTCATTGGAAAGGTATAAACTACTCTGTATATTTTGCTTGTTATTTCAGTATCTTTAAAAAGATAATGTTAAAACATATGCTTTATAGTATAATAGAGATTATAAATCAAATAATAAAAATCGTTGTGAATACCTGATAATAATATTTAACGATTAATAAAAAATAGCGTTAATCTCCAAGTTTCAGTCAGGTATTAAAGTTTAACAGGAAAAAATAAATAAATAAATAAATAAATATTTCGGACATCTAACACACAACGCCATCTAGTCCCAAACTAAGCAGAGCTTGTATTATGGGTACTAGATAATTGATATTACTACATAAATACTTTTTTTTTGTAAATACATACATATTATACATAGAAAACACCCAAACTCCGAAACAAATATTTGTAGATCATACAAACATTTGGTCCGACCCAGGATTCGAACCCGAGACCTCATAGACAGCAGTCGCGTACGCTACCACTGCGCCATCGAGGCAGTCAAAATATCTCAATATGGGGCATACCAACTGTAAATTGCATTTTCTATACACCATTCTACCATTAAATTCATAAATGAAGTAAATCTTTTTAATTAAATTGCCGCTGTGTGAGAGATAAATGAACAGTTAATAAATAATCTATTAAAATACTTATAAATATGATTACCAACATACGTTTTATTTGGTCGAATCATACATGAGCTTTAATAAAGGATGAATCTGGCATCATCTAAGTTTATGTCGCCCCACATAGACATCTCCTAAGAAGGGAATTTTTGGTCTACTATAAAATGCCCATCCCCAACCCTTAAAGGTCGGCAACACACTTGTGACGCCTCTTTTGTTGAGGGTGTCCATGGGCGGTGATAATCGCTTACCATCAGCAACACGACCGCTCGTTTGCCCTTTATTCAATAAAAAAGAAAGAAACGCTGTTCAGGCGGGCTGGTGTAGGTTTTATATTTAGCTTTCTTTCTCTCTGCAGTGTTTTTATCCTACAGAGCTTGGTGCCTCGCTGCTCTTAAAACGGAAATACCCATGGCTTGAGTAAGGGAAGTGAATTCCATATTGTTTATTCGTCACCACACCAATCACACAAACTTAAAAAAAATACCTTGAAACAAATTTAGAAAAAAAAGAAACGGTCAATATCGATTCATAATCGACGAAGTTATCTGCTACAACTCACATAAATAAATATATATAAAATATGTGTATAAAGGGATTTTTTGACAACTATTTTAGTATGCACCACGTAATATTCTGAAATTTTATAAATATTCATATTTGTACTAAACCATTTTTTAATTAGCTAAAGAGTAATTCCACTAATTAGAGTAGATAATTTATAACTATAAATTTGGAAGTAAACTTTGTTTTAGAAAAATAAATAGAGACTTAATTACCGTATTTTTAGGAACAGTGGTTATTAAATTATTAAAAAATTTATAAAATTACTTAAACAAGGGAAGACTAACTAAATAACAATATATATATATATATATAATTGATAAAAACAAAACAAAATCTCGAATAAAAATAATTTACATTTTTTTTGTGCTTACTTATATAATTTTGTACTCAATGACGTTTCATGAATGTACTACAATGTGTGGCCACATGTGTTATTCAACTTTCTATAAGGAAAATCATCACTGCTATTATGGAACAAATAGCTTCGTGGGCTACCTCGGTAGGAGTCCTACAGTTTAATACCTGTGTAATAACGATCAAATACACTTTCACTGCAAATAACTAAGATTCAATTGAAGGCGCGACAATAACCTATAAAAAGCCATAAATAGGAACAATCGCCGTGAAAAAAATATAATTAAAAAGTATCCATTAACAGAAACCTGAACCGGAGACCAGAAAAGTTTTAACACAAATCAAAACTTTAATTTCAGATACATCAAGCGCGATTTTATAAGTTCCATTAAATAAGGATACTATAAAACGTAACTATGTCTTCGAAGGGATAGGTACAGATTAAAAGCCCTGATTTTCATATTATTATTTTAATCTTGAACTTTAGAAAATATAATAACAATATATTATAATTAAGTACCTAGATGACCGAATCGAGAAATCGGTATTTATTTTTGGTAAATTTTCTACAAATGAATCCTAGATAGATAGATTTATCGCCCCCAAAATGCAGGAGTACATTTTAAATTTCGTGAAAATCGTTGCAGCTGTTTTTGAGATTCAGAATATTTTTACATATACATACCAGAATTGCTCATTTTAAAGTATTAGATTACACAATATTTGTTTTACGTAGGAATCAAACCCATGACACTTAGCCTAGCTCTAGCTAGGCTCGGTAACGACTAGACTAGTTAGTCCATGAAAAGTATTAAACTTATACGTTTAGTTCATAGTACAGACTTGCAAAACCATGATCACGTAATGCCTGGAGCGCATATTACTAACTACTACTTTACATAATGTCTCAATTCTGTTCGGCGAAGAAGTCAAACAACACCTTCACAATATTATTACGAAGATGAATGGATGGAGCATTTCTAAAAACTAGTGGTCGCCCAATAGGCGAACTTAGACCATAATTCTTTTTTTTTTAACTTTTTGCACTCCTTTTCCATGTAAACTTTAACTGTGTCAAAATTTTATACTCCTCTGTTCTCATAATTTACTTTAAAAGGTACAAAGTACAAAGTTTTTGCTTCACTTATGAATATATAGTAACCATCCAAACAAATATTCGTTTTTTTTTGTGCGGGTCTACCCCCGAATAACTACTACTTGTGGTTATGTCAGACTCGAACGGACCAAAAACCGTACGCCGCTTAAGGCTCCTGGTTCTACAATTACTGCTAGTTAGTAGTAACAGTAGAACCAGGTGTACCCTAGAAAGGAAATCCTTAGAACCCCAACGTATCTCGGGTCATCTACTTACGGCTTGAAGTCAACCCCCTTCTGAGTGCGAATCCTTTCCCACACAATGTTCCCTTACTTGCCTCAAGAAGAACGTACACTCTCAGTACCACGCTGCGTTGCTACCCCAGCCTGCTTCTACTAGGCTTGCGCTTATAGAGGACGGAGTATACTCGTTGCATTTAAATTGAAAGAAGTCATCTTAGTATAAGCAAGCAAGTAAACAAAGCAAAAGATTATTGCAAATTATTGCCATTGTCACTTAAATTGAAGATAATGTACTTTTTAACATATTTTAAAACTATTTTAAATTGGATTTTAACAGCGTCACAACCTACTGAAACCAAGATACGCATAGTTAAAGCTAGAATTTTTTTACTTCCTAAAAATTGTCGCATTTTCTTAAAGTAGATTCATGATTTTCTTAACATTTAGAAACTTGATACTAAGAAGGCCATCCCGAGAAACTTCGAAAACAAAAATAAATGATGGAATAGGAATAGAAAACTCTATCTCGTTATGCTCACTAAAATGTCATTACTTGCGGTGTCATCTAATATTTTTTTTACGGAACCGCGGGCTAACGAGCATTCGCATCGCCTGTTGGTAAGCGATTACAGCCGCCCATGGACATTTGTAACACCAGAAGCATCACAAGCGCGTTGCCGGCCTTTGGGGAATATGATATAGGATGGGGATGGGGGGATGGGTTGGGGTATGGGCCTCCGGTATCCTCACTCACTCGGTGAAACACAGCGCAAGCGCTGTTTCACACCGGTTTTCTGTGAGGCCGCGGTATCACTCCGGTCGAGCCGACCCATTCGTGCCAAAGCGTGGCTCTTCTACGGTATTATGGCGAGGGAGACGATGGCTGGTCCGTGCGTCATACGCGTGAACGGGTGTTGCTTGGGGTGAGTGGTCGGCCTAGTCAACGAAGCTTTAGCCAATACTATTAATTTAATTCGTTCAACTGCAACTGTAGCCACTTAATCCAGTCACGAATTATTTTTAACAGTAGATTTTGTAACTGAATGAAAGTAGATGTACACCGTGTATGGTTTCTATGTTTAAGTTCAAAACCTTCAATAGTATCACTGAGTAATTTTTTTTGTAGTACGTTAGTTTTTGGAGCATTTTAATAAAATGAGAAACAGGTGGCAATAAACCGCATACTCTTTACCTTTCATGTAACCTTTTATTATCTGACTTTTAAAAAGAATGGCCATAAGTTTCTTTGCCAGTATTCTTCTCATAAGGCTCTAGACATTTTGGAAACTGGAAGTTATGGATCGACACAGGCAGACAGTGGATTTAAGTGTTTACACCTAATTCACCTTGACAATCTGTGACGTCTGTTTGGGTCGATCACGATTTTTATCTGCAGCTTCAATTTAACAATCATAAATGTCACTTAGTGTCTTAATTGAAAAAATGAATTTGAATTTAAATTATCAGAATATCTCATTTTCTTAAATATTTTCATTAATTTTTAATTAAATTTTATTTTAAATGGAATAAAAAATAGAATGACAAAATTATTGATTTACGTAAGTAACGTCTTAAAGTACGTATTATTATAGTAGGTAACAGACCTTTATTCTGCTAGAAGAGTCTGCAGTTCTAGCAGAAGTATGATAAATTTTGCTGTTCCTAATTATTTGGACTTCCGAAAAAGCAGGTTCTTGCCGTTGGGTATAAGCCCTCCGATCATAGTTTGGTTCATTGTCACATCCTACAAAATACTGCCTATAGTATGTATTACCATATAATTTAAGTAAGTTATAGATCAAGTTAATGACTTTACAATACACTTGCGGATATAATAAACAGAGCATAAATTTATATATTAATAAAAACGCTACAAAAACACCGTGCTTACTGCTATTTACGATATCATGATTTTAACATTTTAATCTTAGTCATAAAATTATGAAGAATCTAAACTATACTGGTATGGAATGTCACAGAATTTTATAGATATACTAAATAATAAAAACGAATTCCGTTCGCATTGATTTTTTATGGTATTGTCATCATCAACGGCCTTTCTAGTTCACTGCTGGACGTAGGCCTCGCCTTTCTTTTATTATTTTTATATAACCGTTATTTATTTCAAATATATAAAGATAAAAAAATGATTGATAACAGGTTAATAAACTGCGCATAAAACATTACAGAATCAGTCGTTCTCTTCCACGCATAGGATATTTGAACCAAAAAATTAAATAAAATACCAATTAAGATCTTTATCATTGTCTATTTAGAGATTTTTGCATCCATAATTCGTTTATTAAAATACCATATACGTAGTTATAAGTAATTCTAATACCTTCTTACTAAGAGCCGCCATAGAGCACTTGGTTTTATACGTAATTAAGCATGCTCAAGATCCGTGAACATTCGAGATCATTCACCGCAGTTGTTTAGCAATATGGAGTAAAAGAAACAGTCAACTTTAAATTTATATACAATTCTATTTTATGATTAAATATTCTTGTTTCGTATTTATTCTAAAAGAATATTTTCTAAGTTTTTAGTAGAGCAGCAGATACCAGGTCGTTTAGAAAAATACGTGTTAGATAGAAGGAAAAAGACGGTTTATTTTCCTGTAAAAGTCCTGTAAAAAAGTCAAATTGTGATTTGCATAGTAATATAATATGCGATCTTGACTAATTTCAGTTATTGTTTACAATCCCTAAGCCATTTGGTTGAGGGTTCAAGATAGTTTAAGTTTTTCCAAGGAGTTCCTGAACAAGGTGTGCTCATGGGTTGCTGCTGTTGATCCTGGTGTACAAGAGTTATAATGGTGGGAGTGTGGGCAGGATTAGTCCGTTCCGTAAACCATCTGAAGTGGCAATATACTGCTACCTTATTTCCTTACACCTTTTTCCCTCTTTTCTTTACTTCTTTGTTACATTTCCAATTTTGCCAATTAGGTTATAGGGTCAAAACATTACGTATATATAATTGTTGCTTGAAAACGCTTAAAAGCAAATAAAGCAGAAAGCAGGATGACTCCAGTCAGATGAACTGACGTTAAGCAGAACATTTACAAAAAGAGGGCAAAGGAAACACTAACATACATTATATCTAATGTGTGTAAATACAATTAATATGAAACGGTGCCACATTGTCGCTTCTGAGGGAAGTTAAAATCAATAGATACAACTGTGTCACAGTAATTAACTAACGTATCGTATTAAATTTACATGTTTATAATGATTGAGTGTAAATAAACAATATGGCGTACACTTTCCTGCATCACAGCAAACAATAATGATTGAATCACTGTTATTATAGTTGGTACGTCCGTTTGTCTGTACGTCCGGTGGGTTTCATTCTTAAGTAGGTTGCAGGCTTGACTGGTAGAACACATGTGAAAATAAAATTTACTGTTTAAGTTGTATCAAATTAGAAAATGAATGGGGAAGAACGTTTTCTTGATCTAACATAAATAAATAAATAAATACATAAGTATTTCGGACATCTAACACACAACGCCATCTAGTACCAAACTAAGCATAACTTGTGTTATGGGTACTAGACAACTGATATAAATACATATATACTGTTTCTTTTTTGTAAATGCATACATATCATACATAGATGACATGATGATAATATGTGTTTCTTTGAAGCTACATGAAAACTACAATTATTAAATGACAAGGATTTCTTTTGGCCTCTGAAAAGAAATAATTTTCTGGGTATTGAATACTCATTTAACATTACTCAATAATATTCAAATCTTTAGATATTGTTGTAACAAACAACTTTTATATGAGTATGTCTGAACTTCTTACCCTTTTTTTGTGGGGGAATCCCCTCGTATACCGTCAAAGATTCTTTTGGTGGTTAAGCCCCTGGAACCCCGACGTATCTCGGGCCACCCACTGTTTATAGGTGGCTCCTCCTGTGTGGGAACCCCGATGTTCCCGTTACGATCCCCTGATTTTCTAATCCTATAAATTATGAAAGTGAAAAAAATCCAATTCTTCCCCGTTTGATTCCTAAGGTTCTAGGTTGCCGTTAATATGTTTGCAACTATTATTTGATTAAACTCTCGATGTAACCTGTGACAATACCATAGAGTGAAACTGGCCAGGATTAAAGTTAACAAAAATAATAGATTTAGTACAAGTGAGTTATATTCTAGAATATAACTATTATTTTAAGCAAATTATAGATTGAGCGTTAGTTTAGGAATACAGCTGTAACTGCTTTATAATGAGCTGTTCAGTGACTACGGCTGTGAAAGGAAAGAAAAAAATAGTTAAATACTATTTAATTTCTTTTGAAGCCGTGATATACTCCAGTCGAACCGGCTCATTTGTATCAGACCATGACTCCCCCATGGTAGACATGTAGGTTGTTCATAAATACTTTCCAATGAAACATTACCCTACCGTTATATCATCTTTCATTCATTTAAAATAATTATCATAATTTATATTTATTAACTCTAACACGCGTTAAAACTGTTAACAGACTTCGGTATATAACATGGACATAAATTAATATTGTTATAATTATTAACGACTTACTTAAATTAGACATTTAAATAATGAGTAAAGTCCGATATTGATAGCGTGCCAACACGCTACCAATAGATAAATTAAACCATAGATCTTAAGCGTAATCCAATATGTGCTTAATGACTGAGCGAGAGGGTGCTTATTTCAGTGCCACCGGTTGCTTTATCCCAATGACTTGCTATGACATTTATTGATTTCACGGAGATACTTCCAGGATCCTCCTTTTTCAAGTCTTTTCCTAAACTGAGTTTTAGTCAACTTGGACTACACTATGATGTTGAGCGACTGTCATTGGACTTCTTTGACAGCAATAGGTATTAAGCGACATTGAAGTTCTTTCAACTTATCCCTAACAATTATCACAGATTGTTAATATGGCAACCGGCATCGATGACTTTACGTGCTCGAATTTTTTAAAATTCGAGGCTCGAATGTATCACTAACAGCCTTTGATAGCCCACTGCTGGACATAGACCTCTTCATGGCAAGGAGTATTGTTATGTAATATTTCGGAATAATAAGAAATTTATTTCTTTTAATGAAGCTGGGTAGTCATCATTCCAGTTGCATTGCAGTTTAGTTTTAACCCCCGACGAAAAAAAGGGTGTTATAAGTTTGAGACGTCGATCTCTCTCTCTCTCTCTCTCTCTCTCTGTGTGTGTGTGTGTGTGTGTGTGTGTGTATCTGCCTGTGGCATTGTAGCTCTCAAACGGATAGTAGACCGATTCTTTCATTTGAAAGCCAGTTTCGTTACGGTGTTTCTGAGCTACATTTGATTAATATCGGTTCAGTAGTGTAAGAGAATCAGCTCTTTTCCAAAATGATGTAAGGCATTTTTGGCGTATGATCACTAATAAGTGATAGGGTAGGGCTTTTTTTTAAATTTTAAATTTTAGCTTTTATAAGTACAAATGCGGGTTTGAAACTTATGATAGTGAAAATTATGTTGGAATTTGATCCAAAAATATACAATCAAATTGAGAACCTTCTTTTTGGAAGCCGGCTTATGTAATGACGGAGGAGGTTTTGCAGCCTGAAATAGCACTTTTCCAAATTGATGTAGTAATTCACACGACATCTGTCGAGTCACTTTATATGCAGTATAATTTAGCTTTCATTTCGTTTTAAACGTCAATCAATGGCTATTTCGCGTAAGACTCTCCGATTTCCCCTCTCTCTTTTATATTGTAAAAGCCTCATAATAATAATGACACTAATAGGGTCATTACTAGAGGGCTTTTAGTGCATCCAGCGGATGAGAGAAATATGATTCCACCACTAGGATTTACAATTTTGATTGCATGTTTCATCTATTACCTAAGTTGTCTTTGAAACAACCAATAAAGAAATCTATATAATTAGAAAGTAAATTGACTTCTATTGCAATATTACTACGTTTCCGTTAGGTCTTTGTATTGTTCAAGGTAAGAATGGCTAAATATTTGTACCAACCGATTTAAAAAAGGTCCACAATTCGATTGTTTTTATATATTCGGTATCTCAGAGCTCGGTCAGCTGATAATCAAATTTGTAATATTCTTTTTTTAAATTTTAGGAGGGAACATTTACAAGTTGGTGTCATTCCAATTTAAAAGTAAAAATACCATTTCTTCCTTATCATCGTAAAAAGCTTTAACAGTCCACTGTTGACCACGAGCCTCTCCTGAGAAAGGAGGTTTTGGGCTATTATACACGTCACCTCATGGAGGCAAAAATTTCTTCCAAAATTGAGGAATGACAAAAACGATTTATTTCGATTCATTATGAACTAGGTACATTGATGTCGGTGATAAATTTTTAATAGTAATTTGTGTAGTTGAGCACTCATCAAAACTAAGTTTTAAGGCCCTATTAAATGTAGGTATTCGCCTTCTCTTCTTTTAGCATCTAAATGGCAGCTGGTGATTGAAGGAACTGTTCGAAATTCATGTTGAAGAAATTATTTGTTTTTATTAAGATAGGTAAGGCTTAACCACGTCAGGAAAAGGTTCAAAGTACCGTCCTTAAATCATTGAAAATTACTTTCATACAATCAAAGTTAAGTTGCCTGGCAGCGGCTGGATGCGGACTGCCTCACCTATCTGCTGATAGGTGAGGCCTGCCCAAGATCGGAGTTGGCGCTCTTTGAGCGAGGCCTTCGTTCAGCAGTGTAAGACAACCGAAGCTGCAATCTATTGTTGATATTTTCTGAATATTAGGATCAGATTTATTAGTTAAGTTTAATAAGTTTATGATGTGTTCCTATGTGTACATCAAAAGGAAGAAATGTTTCTCATTTTGGTAAAACCTTTGATGTCCAGCTCCTAATGATCATCTTAACATCATACTACTATTTTTCCTTTGCCCTTAATTATTTTAGTTAAGTGCTGCCGTACACCATGGAAGACAGTAAGTATAGCTTACTGTCTTCCATGATGTACGGCAGCACTAAAATAATTTTCGAGTAACACAAACTCAACTTTATAATAGTAAAGATAACAACCCATCGAAAATAACGTTATTGTGTGTAATGTGATATACTTTATATTATAAACATAATTAATTAATTATTATATGCAGTGAATTGTCTTGGCTACACAGTAGTGAATATTATTTATTATTGTAGAAATTGATGTCGATATCAATTTTAAAACGAAATTAAATAAAGTGGCTGGCAGCGGATGGATGCGGAGGCCTAAGACCGGGATGGTTGGCGCTCCTTGGAGGAGACCTTCGTTCAATAATGAACGGCGATTGGTTGATATGATATCAATTCTAAAAGTTCTTCATTAATTAGTGATATTTAAGATATTTTTGTAGGTAAAATATATGCAGGTACTCTTTCCTTTTTTCCTTAAAGTAGGAATTATTTCAACAAAAGAAACGGAAGTGTATAGCAGGGAAGCGCGTGTTAGGAATATGATTTGACCATAGAGCGTGATAGTAGTTTTGTTTAATAAAAATACGAACACAGAACTACATTACGAGAAGAATAAATTCTTCTATTCTTCTTATTTATTTTTTATTTATCAGCCCATTTTCATTCGTACCGTTTTTGTTGAGAAAAAAATTGTCGTCCTTTCAACTGACGTAGAGGCTCCACGTTGCGTCCGGCGCGTGCGCAAGACAGCTGTGCGCGCAGATGTTCTCATACATGTGTGCAAACCTCTCTTGTGTAGGAGAATAGGATCTATAGAGGTAATGCTATAAACTTATAATGACTGTACACATCTCACATACGGTAGGCGGCTTGCAATCTATGGCAACTAGACTGCTACTAAATAGATTTGTTTCTTTTTTAATGTTTATATTTGACATATATGCTTATTTGTATCGAATTTTCTATATAAGTCTCAAAATATTTATGACTAAATCAAAACCTATTGTAACAGAATACCGAATGCGAGTTAACCCACAAACTAAAATAAATAGATTTACACATATTTTCTAATGCACATATTTTCTATTTCTTAGATCTGTAGATAGCAACTCCGTAACTACCTACAGTACGAACTTTTATTTTAATATCCACCATTAAATTAGTAAACAATAAATAATAATTTTGTTTCTAGACCCTTTAAAACTAGAGTTTTTGACTAGAGAGGTTTGACTAGATAAACCATTTACTATAAACCATTTACTATATATATAGTATGCACTGCAGAATGACTAATGCCATTGCCTACAGAAAAAGTTATACTTTTATTAAAAAAGGCGAAAAGAAGAGCATGCATACTGGCTTTTAAAGAATGACTGTAAAATTCTATTGCATTTTTTGCTAAGATTGTTGCTCTCTTGTGATAAAATAACCGCGGAAATTGGTCCGAAACAAGTTTACAGATAATTGAAAGAAGCTAAAGTAGCTTAATGTAAGACTTCTAAGTTTGTGATCCATTAAGTGCTAGAAGAGTCGACATTTCATAATTGACTGATGTTACGACTAACAAGTCTATCTAATAGTTGAACACTTTAACGATCTATAAATAATAATATCTAAATGCGTATCTTTTTACGTTTAACTAGGTGTAGAACTGTAAAACTATGCAGGTAACAGATGTGCACTTCCCGTTGAATAAGGGTAGTGAACATTAGCTTGAGTCGTTTCTCCAAGTGTTTATCGAACGCAAGGTGTGGTTCGACTACAATGTTTGTTTCAATGAACAAATTATACTAATGCCTTATTTTAATACAATTATGTTCCTTTTGAAATACAAATATTTGCCTTGTTGTCGCTAAGTGACTTCCTCAAACAGAGTCCTTAATTTTTTTTTTAATAGTGGGCAAACGAGCTGACATATCGCCTGATGATAAACGATTACCGCCGCCCATGAACATGAACAATACTAGAGGCGTCACAAGTGCGTCGCAGGCCTTTGGGGGATGGGGAGGGGAATGGGGGAGGGATTGAGGTTATGGGCCTCCGGTATCCTCACTCATTCAGTGAACACACAGCGTAAACGCTTTTTCACACCGGTTTTTTGTTAGGCCTATCACTTCGGTCGAGCCGACCAATTCATGCCGAAGCGTGGCTCTCCCACGGTAATTGAAAAACATCGTAAAAGTGGGTTTGTTTTTGACACGATAAATTAAAATGAGTGACACATTACGTCAACAGCCGTAAAACTTCCCATTGCTGGACACAGGCCTCTGATTAGAAAAGAGATTTTGCTTGCCAAACGTTAGTACAGGGTTTGTTTGCAGTTTTCCTTCTCTTAGCACTGATCTTGTGCTACGTACTTTGCTTCCTTAGTCGGTAGTTAAGACATCCACGGGATGCATTATCGTGGTGATACTCTATATTATTAGTCCATCACCACAGGGCGAGATCAAGTTCAACACGCCATAATTAGCCCTGAGTGGTTTCTAAATGGTTCAGCAGTCAGTTTTAATGCCAAAGGATTTATTTTTTAAAAGTTTAAGTAACTTTGAAATTTCTGTGATGTGTCAATACAGTTTTCTTAAATGTCGATACCATTCTTTTTAAATATTTAACGCGATGGAAACTTTTAAAGGTCCCCATTAAGTGATTCCAAATAAAAAACGTAAGGGAAATTACTGGAATTACAAAAAGTCTGTTTTTGTGTCGATATAACGGAATACATATTGTTATATAGTGATATACTTATGATTGCCTATTATGTGTTATAATTTACGTATAAGAGTGTCAGCGACAGTTTTACTATTGACCAAAACTTCTCCCTATAACATTTTAGGTTGTGTATCAAAAAGGGTAATAAAGAGAATAATAAACGCATCTGCCATCACTCTTGACATACATTTAGTTAAGTGTTCCATAGGTAATTCATCTCTTTACGCGTGCGGAACAATGAATGCAGACAAAAAATATCCTTATTATGCATTGGAGCTTGCGTTAGTTGTAGGCAGCACAGATGCAGCTGAAGTATATGAGAATTTATGTGTTTAAAAGACATTATCATCTATTACAGCCGATCTTAATTCTGTTATCTGCTAAATGAAAGCATAACTTGCCTTGCGCACACGCATTGTGGTGACTAGTCTTTTCTTGAAAACTGCATTCAAGTCATTGTACCCGCTTTACGAAACTACGTTATTATAGCATATACTTGTCAAAACAATAATAAATACTGCCTGATGCTACAATGTATAAAGTTAAATATTTATATAAATTATCATCATTGACAATCATTCACTTGATGTTCTCCAAGCCGATTATGGCTACGGCGGCCAGTCTCAACGGAAACCAGACAACTACACAGGAGATATTATATCTCTGTTCCCTATCTCTCATAATCCGATGGGACAGTTAACCGATAAGATCAGGGAAAGATTAGGCGTAGGACGACAGCTTTACGTGCTCTCCGAGGTACGGGGGTTCAGACCCCAACTTTCAAACTCCGAGCTGTTATTAAGTATTTCCATAATCAGAAAAAACTCAATAACACGTTTAGCGACCGTTATATGATTACAGTATCTAATATACCTAATAGAATTAAATAAACTGTCTTTTCTATAAATTTTGCGGTTGAAGTACTTACCTAAATGTAAAATTTATATATATTTTTAACGAGATTCCACGAAATAATTTCGAAATAAATTGCTGTCACGAAAAAAGATACGATAAAAGTGATATCGGAAAGTTGATAACGACGTCAATATTTGATTGATTTGTTGACTAGGCTTTTATGCTCATCTAAAATGTGGCAAATAAAAGCGTGGAACAACCCAAGTTACGAGTTAGTTAATTTATAAATTGCAGATGGTTTCCCTCGAGAAAATATTTTTGTAATAGGAAGTTTACCCAGATTCCTTCCTTATCCTGCTTGCATAGTCCGCTATTTCCATACTATTTCAGTCATAATGTAAAGGATGAGTTGCAATTTTACGACGTTTTATGACAAGATTGTCAAAATATGTCAACTGATGGTTCGAATAACGTCTCTTCTTCATATCCAAGACACCATTGCCACTGAAGTTATTATTAAAAAATGGATTTTAATAGATAGACAGACAGAAAACAACAAGGTTCAGTTTTTCCTTTTGGGGTACGGAATCCTTAAAACAAAAATAATACAAAAAATGTATTAAACTTCTACTTTATGTACATCAAACGGTACACCAACAACCTTTTATAGTACTTATGTATTACAGTTACTTGTAAACTCTATTATTTCCACGGCGATATCAAGAGTCCCGGAGGCTGCATACAGTTTTTGTGCGGTCCCGGACGAATGCTTCCTGTCTCCGGCTCATTGATACAGCTTGGTGAGCATTATAGGATTAAAAAACTGGTTGGCTGTGTAAGGGCAGGAAATAGGGGGCAAGAAGCAGTTTTAGACGGTTTTGTGGTGCGATTAGGCTCTGATGGACATAAGAGTTCTTGTTCAGTGCAAAATAAATACTGAGCAAATATTTTTTACGTGATGTTGATGATGTGATGCAGAATAACTTATTTTCTTATCATCCTGTTTTTAACCGACTTCAAAAAAGCAGGAACTTCTTATTTCGACTGTATTTTTATGTTTGTTATCTCAGAACATTCAATTAGGTGTTTCCCGTGTGAACCCATTAAATTTTAGTCCAGTTCTTGAAGTCAGTTTTTATTTGTTATTTTTTTTTAAGAAAGTTTTAGCGATAACCAATATACACGAAGGGGGAGAAGCGGCAAAAGCTTATTATTTAAAGCTAACTTTGAAATTTAAAACAATCAAATGCACTCATGTATTTAATCACTGTAGGAACAGATGAGGAAAACAAAGGTGAATGAAACGTTCGGAATTCGCCAACTACAGCTATTGTTGACGGACGCACATATTTCGAAATTAATTAATGTATGTATGTATGTATGTTTGTAAGGTCCCCCGCGATACAGGATGTATAATTGTATATGCTTATGCAGGAGTTATCTTAAAAGAAAGTATCTGTAATATTCTATGATGCCACATTTTCTATAGCTCTAGCTATCTGCCAGTGAAAGTTAGAGATTAGCCGAAACAAACAGACAAACAAAAAATTTTCATAATGAAATTTGATGTCATTAACGTATATACTTTAATATGCAATTATAAGCAAACAAGTTATACAATTGTATAGTTAAAATATAAGTTACCGTAAATAAAAATGAGCTGATAAATATATTGTCCTCCCAGAATGACAAGATCTCTCTGTTAATCACTTTTGATCGGAAACTTTCAACTGTATAAACTATTTTTGAACAAATTTCAGTTCAATATGTATGATGATGTAGTATTTTCTTTAGAAAGTGCGTTAACTTCAGTTTCAGCCTGTGTTATCAGCAGGCGCGGTGACGTGTTGCGCTATCGTGCGCCCGCGCCTGTTTATCGCCGGAACCGCAAGTTAAATAAATTGGTTATAAATTTTTAGAATAAAAATTGTTTATGGTAAATGACTGTAGAGTTCAAAAATCAGCTGTGATTGAACAAAGTAGTTATTGATTTTATTTATTATACAGCCTGTACTTTAGTTGCTTGTGCAGATTTAATATCTAAGGCATTCTCTACCATTCAACCTTTGAGTAATGCAGAGAAAACAGGAAGCAGGTACAAATACATAAAAAATGTAATTACATACATATTCTTATATATATATACATACCTAAATAATACCATAATTAATATAAGATGATATTCATGCATTGGTTGATTTTGGCAGTTATTTTAATGTATACTACTACTTTAACTTATTTATCGTTTGTTGCTTACTTACTTAGAATTGGAAGTACAATTTTGATACTGTTGTATAAAACTGAGGTTTGCTCGCGACCGGAATTGTTGGCTCTTTTTGGAACTCGATAGGTTGGTGATGACTGCCAAGTATTTGTGTACGAGGCTAAGTCCCCAAGCTTGCCATATGTAAATAAATAAATGATAAATATTTCGGACATCTAACACACAACGCCATCTAGTCTCAAGCTAAGCAGAGCTTGTGTTATGGCTACTAGACAACTGATATAAATACATATATACTTTTTTGTAAATACATACATAGAAAACACCCAAACTCCGAAACAAATATTTGTAGATCATACAAATATTTAGTCCAACCCGGGAATCGAACCTGAGACCTCAAGCACAACAGTCGCATACGCTACCACTGCGCCACCGAGGCAGCTAAATATATATTACCGGTATCTTAGTAAACAGTTAGCGAAGCTAGAAAATTCTTTGTTTTATTTTTTGTCTGTTTTAATTTTAATGAAACAAAATTCATTGAAACCTTACTTACTTACTATACAAACTGGATAAATTTAAATATATATCGTTATACTACGTTTTTAATAAATAAAAAATAGATTAAAATATAAATTCTCTCTTCTACTGACAAAAAACAACGTTCTTATTTAGTTAAGGATTTGATCCCAATATGATGATCGTATGTCACCAATGTGTAAAAATGCAAAGATGATACAAACATCTGCTCAGTTTGACTGCGAAGAGGCTCCCTGAAGAATGCCTGGGAAGATTCACGACTGCCTGGGAATATACTATACTAACAATACAGGTCACTGAACTTCTCATCAGAGTTATCTTTACAAGAGTCCGCGTCTCTCTTGTTTGCAAATTTTCAACACATACAAGTCATGTATAGTTTTGTACCATTAGAAAGCAAAATGCAGTGTATAGTCTAAACAGACTCGTATTTAAATAAAAATGCAAAGAAAAATTAAACGATTAGTGACAAGCAGGGCAGGTAGCGTAATTATGAGACAAAATGGTTGAGGTCACATACCTACCTACACTCTCGGCGTGACAACAAAACCAAGAAAGATGATGAGAATTTAATGGTTCGCAGTAAAATTTAGATCACCGAGAAAATAACAGAGCTTTTAAAACATTCCGATTTCAAACTAGAAATGAACAGATTTTTTATAACATTATTTTATTTGGTGATATTGTCATCTATTTATACAAACTGTATACCTGCTTTATAAACGAAAATAAATTACCAAAAAAGAAAAATTAAACAGTCAAATCAATGTTTCAAATATATCAAACTGGCTCCACACATTCATAATGCCGTCATACCTAAAACAATTGTTTGTGTTTACGAGAACTACAATCAGTTGAGCAATCACTCTTTCTGATTGTGCGAATTCAGCTGTCGACCAAGCATAGCTTCATGTTACATTAATTACTTTAGTTGCATCTTTATTTTACCTATTTTATTTATATCGCCTACGAAAAAAAATCTGAGTAACAATTGAACCATCATATGCCCCGCAATAAATCATTGTGCTGACGACCGGGGGCTAAGTTTTCGGCGCGTGAGTCAGGTGTCGCGAGTAAACAGACAGAGGGCTGGTCGTCGTCCGACGAGCCGCCGTCCCTCGTCAATATATGGAGCGGGCCAGTGCAGTGGCGCGAACATTCGCGGCACGTCCTTTGTTGGCCGTTTTGTTTTGGAGTACCATCCGGTTCCTGGTGGTGGGGCAGGGGGGACAGGTGGGCGCAGGTAGCGCGCGCGGCGGTAGTCAGTTCACCTCAGCGCGTCGAGCTGCGCGAGCGCCTCGCTCGTTCATAAATACTATCTAATATGGAAATGGCCAGTCATTCCGCGACAGGTGCGCGCCCGCGGCATTCGTGCACGTGTGCTGTTTGTGAGTGCGCCGGCGCTGCCATTGCACTGCCTCCGTGACACCAATGGTAAGTTTTCCCGTTCCATTTCTGTGAAAAATCAAAAGCTACTTTAAAACTGGCTGCCACTTTTTGTCGTTTCTATAATAACTGCGACGGTTGCTCACGCGCATCTGCCGTTCCGTTTTGGTACAGCTGTTGGTCGATGAATAGGTAGGTATAATATTTTTTATTCGATTATGCCGTAACGTTTAGTTGAATAGCACACCCTTGTATAATGTGTTAGGGCTCTCCAATACATTTAGTGAGGTGTAAAAGTCTGACGCGTTCACACGGTCGCAGCGTTTCGCGTGTTTCTGTTACCTGAGTAAATATTAGTTCGATAACGTCCGCGAGTGCGTGCGTGTACACTACTGTTATCGATTCCACACATGCGTCATTTCGATGGTTATCTTTGGGCGGATCTGGGTCATTGTTCTTTTGTAATTCGTGCACTGTTGTTTCGCAATATTGTTTTCTCCATCTGTTATAAACTTACTTACAATTGTAAATAATTAGATTCTCGCTAGACTCAATTTTGTTGCTAGGCACGTTAAAAAGTCACCTTTATAATAATTTGTACAAAGTTTCGAATTGTTTCGTCATTGTCGTTACCGACCGTGTAACAAAAAGTAACAAAAACTCGAATACTTTAATGTACGAGCAAAAAATATATTTGTCACGGCGTACCTAACACCTGTACGATTCAGTAAAATATTTATACTTATAAGTAGAAATGCCTAAACTCATAAATGTATGGATAGATTTTATATTAGAGTACTGTCTGAAAATATCGAGGATTGATACAGGTGTTAAAAGTCGATTATGAATCGTATCAAATTGATTATACATCGTGTGCGGGAACGAATCTCCAAAATAACCCGAGGTAAATGAGAAGTAACTATGGCAACGGGATAGTGGGCGGCGTTTAATTCTCATAGTAATATCGCAGGTAAGATCATTAAAATCGATTTTAAAAATTGATTTTATACTCAATAGAACATCTAAGTTCTAAATTTAGACAAAAATAACATCTAAACTAAGAATAATCGAGTATTCTGTTACTAAGTTGTCAGTACGACTTGAATGCACGAATCAGGTTCGTAGGATTTTGGAGGTATTAATCAATACATAATTCTTCGACGATTTGCTCAACAAAACCACGTGTCAGTTAATTACCTTTAAAATTAACAAAGAAGCATCTACGGTGAACAGCAGTACGTTCATTATCTTATTATTCGTGGTGTGACTATTTACGAATAGGTTTTTCCTGCCGTTACGCTCTGTCGCCCACGAATTAAGTGACAATAAAATTTGATAAAAGGAAGCCTAAACAATAGTTTTCGTTGTGATTACAATTGTATGTATCGGTCATGATTTTATTTTAACTTTTTATGTTTGATAAGGTAAACCAGACGACAGACCACATCTTACTTAGACAATAATCAACCATAACGATAAGGCTCCGTGAGGTAGGGTAAACATTTTTCTGATATTTTTTAATAACTTGAAACAATGTACCGTTACAAAACTTAGCATCAAAATAGTTTGCTGTTTTTTGCCTTTTCCTACTTACACTGAAACTTACAATTTCTCATTATCTATTTTTATAACCAAAGCGATGATGTATGTGTGTGTATTAAAACACTTCCTTTAAATATTTAAAAAAAAATGAACAGTGATGGAATGAGAAATATATAAAATTATTACCAATCTCCTCTACTATAAAAATATACACTATTGCCAAGAGACTATTTGATTAAGATAGGTATATGTACCCATGAACATCCACGTGCTCGAGTATTTTGTATTCATCGACTTTTTCAGAACTTTGAACCTTTGTATGTTAATTTCGATTAATTAAAAGATGCTTCGCAGATAAAATATTTATACATATAAATGTATTAACAATTATATTGTTTTATTCCTACTTTGTATCTATGTCTTCAGAAGGTATTTTATTAACGTAAATTTCAAAGACAATTTCTATAGTTTAATTAAGGAATTCTGTCATTCTGATCGCTTAACGATAAAAAATCTTTTGCAAGTATTTATCGATTTACAATAAAAACTATAAACGATTAAAAAATAAGTATACTTACAAGTTTAGTATCATAGTTGCTTATTTAAAGCTAGTCACCAAATATTTCCACTTGAGTTCAGAAATTGAATAGCTCGACTAAACTTGAGCACAAAAGCGAAGCGTGGCCAGATCTATCTAAAAAAGTGAATCAAACTACCCAATGGAAACACGAAAATTTAATAGAGATTGTTCGGCAGCAAGTCGCTATCCGAGACCAGATTTCTAATCGTCGGCGTCACGCGTGGCTCCCCGGCCGGAACGAATTGTACAGATAAGCATCGCCGAGCTGTTGCCACAACTAATTGGTAGAAAATAGCCAAAATCTGATCTACAAATCACTTTTCATGTTTACGACTAAACTGAAGGCTTCCTTCTCATTGCACTTCAAAATTACTGCAGCGATGACTCGAAATACGTCTAGCAATACGTAGCCGCAAAGTTCAGCCAAAGTCGTGAATTTCGTACAGATAATTCGAATTAGAGTTTCTTACCGTATTCATATATTATATGTTTAATCTATGCTAATATTATAAAGAGGTAAAGTTTCTAACTTTGTTTGTATGGTTGTAGGGAGGGGGTATTCTTCGGAAATACTGATCTGTTTCTGAAAATTCTTCACTAATAGAAAGTGACATTATTTAGGAGTCACATATATTTTATTAAGATTTAATAAAAAACTTAGTTAAAAATTATAATATTTGTAAATCAAGTCGAAGAAAAGCAGGCGGTAAACACCCAACGAAGTGGGCACTGTTCGGCTAGTAATTTATATCCACGGAAAGTATTTTATAAATTTGTTTTGGCATAAAGTTATGTCTAGCTTAACTCGTGCAATATTTGCTTTAAAGGAACTTTAAAACTTTGTAATGTTTGTTAAAATTGTAGCCAATTTATTAGAACCCAGCCCATGCCACACCTGTACGCCAAAAGGGCTATAAAAACGGTACATAGGACTTTATTGATTATAAGAAACAAACACGTTTTGTAAGTCACTAAAATGTTTGAAATCATTCTTTAGAAAATGTGATCAAAGGTGTGGTATCAACAGCGTTTAACAATAACGATAGACCAAGAAACAAAGTAACTCGGTTTATTTGTGATAAAAGAGATTTCAACCTAATTTTAAAGACTATTATCTCGACAGTAAAGATAAATAAATACAGACAGCAGTATAAGAGCAACTAGCTATTGGTATCATTGAAAGTATAACCCTTTATTTCGTTCAACAATCACTGATCTTATCATACGTCTGTTGATAACAATAAGATTATTTGAAGTTTTCAATGTTTCCTATTTGTATGAATGGCATTTAATATTTGTCTACCGATAAAACTTTATCTTGCTTTGTATACCAACATAATAAATGTTAAATTTAAGGACTTAGACACAGAAACGAAATGAAACGGTCCTTCTGTCAGTGGTATAATCAAAAAGAAATCCATCCTAAGAAAAAAACATTTCATTTATATTATTACTTCGTTTAGTTCCCATAACCCGCAAAGAGGTTACAACAACTCAAAAATCACTGTCAGTACCACAATGCCTCCACTCCAGCCTAGTCATGATAAATGACGACAAAAACATCAATTAGAACAATACAATTGAATAAACCTTGTTCACGTAGAAAATGATCCGATGTTTTTTACCGACACGCATTAAGCAGTCATTAACTCTTCTAGATTTTGGGCAATTAATTAATGGAATATAATGAAGATTCGCACCAGAATCGAGTATCATGTGCTCGTATTGTTACTAGAAATATGACGAATCTAGACTATTCTTTGAGAAGTCGAAGCATGAAATTGTGTGCGCGAGGCGTATCGGCAATTTGCGTCAGTTTTTTTTCATCACAGTCACGACAGGCCGGATTCCTCGTGGTACGGCCAATCGCCGGCTAGAGACGGTGTAATTGGGAGAAACTACTCGGCCACCACAAATACCCGAGATTCGTTCTCGTCCAACCGACAGAGACCTTTGTAAATTCGTCTATCTACGTCTCTTGGACCTAATCTGAGCATTTTAGAGAGGCACGGAAGGTCAAAATTAAATTGTTGCTCTATAATGACATGCTCGTTATTCGGTCTGTTGCAACACATCGTGTAACTGTATCGGCCCTTTTGTCTAGTCAACGATTGTTTGAGCGATGTTCGATATTACCTTAGCGGATATTGCGTATACCACTTTCGCGGGTAGTAATTATATTTTTTGATAGATGTGTATTCAGCTTTAAGTATTGTGCATATGTTGAAAATTTAGTCAATTTGATATATCTCATCATCTATTAATGATAGCAATTGTGGCTATCGTTAAAAAGTGCTTTGTGAAATGGTCAATGTACTCTTATTTTCTTTTGTGGTGTGGAGTTACGGAGAATGAGCGTATTTTGTAAAAAATGAAGTAGAAAAAGAAACTGGAACTATCAAAAGCCAGTGGGTGTTGTTCAGTTACAATGCTTTAGAATTTATATGTTCATATTTATGATGAGTCTGAAACGGCTGCACTGAGTCACGACTGACAATATTTACTATTGAGGTTTATCTTTGAAATTTTATTGAAATGTCTGCTATGTATAGACAACTTACAGATGTTCGTAGATAAACCTGAGCAATATTTTTATTTGTATTTCTTTGTTGCATGTGAGAAAAATATAAAACAGACTTGTTATGATTGCTTATTAGAATTGGCGTATTTATCACCAACACCGACTTCTTCTAGAAAAGCTGTTTTCCCGTTTTTTATTTCTTATTTAATTAATTCAAAAGAATTCCAAACCATTTCTTCAATTAAGACACTAAGTAACATGTATGAACGTTAAATTGAAGCTATAGATAAAAATCTTACTACAAATAGACGCCACAGATGTACTGTATTGTCAAAGTGCGTTAGGTTGAAACACCAAAATTCACTGCCTGCCTGTATCGATCCGTAACTTCCAGTAACTAAAATGCGTAGAGCCTTATAAAAATATACTGGCAAAGAAACTGGAACAAAAACATTGTGTCTTAGACAAAAATTACGTGAAATGAGTTTACGTACTTCGTTACTATTTCTAGTATGCTTTTCTTGAACGGATATGAAAAAAAATATCTGTCAACATTCTTACCACTCCTTTATTAATATTTGTAATTTAAATAAGTTTTCTTTTATAAAGTTAACTTATATCTTTGCCAGTAAACCTAGTTACTAATTTATTTATTTAAAAGTATGTTGTTTTCAAAGACTCCAGAATTTAAAATTAATTAATGTAAACTTATCTAAGAAATCATAAATTTACTGAATAATAAACCTACAAATGTTAATTAATGATATCATAGAGAATATAATATATCCGGGTTACCAGTTTATTAATCACGTAAACAATAAAATGGACGCTCTGTTCACCACACATTATGTTCACAATAGACTGAAATGAAACGAACTGTAACGTCGTAAATGATCGCAATGAAATTAATTATGAATTCACTCATCAAAAGATTCTTTAAAAACTGTCTTATGAATGTGCTATATTTTTATCAATTAATATCTTTTGATATTTTTTGTTTCAAACCGAAAAAAAAACAGTATTTCTCATTGGATTTGTTAAATTTTGTATCTTTACCTATGTAAAAATGTGCATTTTCACACATGAAATTGGTCAAACTTAATGCGCCTGCAATTTCGATGAAGAAAATTCTGCAATTATTTGCTTTCTAAGGAACCATACATCTTTTAGAAAAGTAAAATTTTAATTAAAATTAGTACAGTGACATTCTAATTAGAATTAGTAAAGTTACATTGTAATAAGCATTTGTTTTCTGGTAAAATTCGTTCATAATATTTGAAGAAATATAATGAGTAGACATTTTTACTAGTAAATATGTCAAATAAACTGTTAGAATTAAATATCCATTTAACCACAGTTATTAATTTCACGGAAATATCCGTTCAAACAATAACTTATGTTTCAGCAAGATTTACAATAATAAATCTTGTTGAAACATAATTAAGCATGGCTGCATTGGTCATATTATCTTATCGATCAATTGGGGATTCATTACACGTGAAGGTTAATCTTTTACAAATCTGTTTAAATTAAATCTACAGTTTAAACCTAATGAAATATAACCATTAATATTTTCATCGGTATTTTAGCCTAAGTAAAAACCCTTTTCTAACTATTATTGATACTATTCATATGTGAAAAGTTTTTTCCATCATTTATTTATTGGTTCCAAGCCAACTAGTACACACCTAGACGTCATTTCCACTGATGCTTAATATTTTTCTTTTTTTAATATTGAGCAATGAAACAAAAGGATGTGAGTTCTTTTTTTATAACAACCATAAATAAAGTAGAATAACTAATAATTAGCTGTCACTGTTCTATTTTCCAATACATATAACTGCCACTTATAAAGATGCAATTGCCATATAAATATCCGAAATCAATACCATTAAAAAAGATTTTTAATTAAAACACAATAATATTTTAGATTTTTTTTAAATCGTCATAGTACTCTTAAGATCTGGCAATCACTCAAATGCCTTCGATAAGCGGAAAAACTTATTAGTGTGTTGTTAAGTTATAACTTTTTGAATTATGAAAGTATTGGGAGATACAATAATTACTTCCGATTATGTTGCATTTTTTCATTTGATAGCCAGTTTCTTTGTGGTGGTTCTTAGCTATGTTTGGTTAATATTGGTAGAACAGTGAAGAGTATCAGGTCCTTTCCAAAATAATGTAAGGCATATTTGGCGTATGTGGTCATAGATAATTATGTGTGAGATCTTCCTGGTTATTATTATTATAGTAAAATATGGTGTTCAGGTATCTTATAAAATGCCTGTTTAGTGACTGTCGTTAACAGTGGTTTTAGATTTAAAGCATTATATTGTACGGTGTTTATGTTGCAGTAAATTTGTATTTATATTACCATAATCTTGTGGCTATTGACACAAACTTTACATGGCTTTCATGCAAACTTTATATACTGGTACTATAATGTACATTGTGTTTTAACGACAACTTTCAGTTATTCACTTACAGTGAAGTGCTTACTTTGATGCTGCGACCGTATATTTATCTAAATGATTCAATAACAGATATTATTAAAACTTTGAAGATAAAGGTTGCTGACGTTACCTGACTTTTAAATCGATCAAAATAGTTTGATAATTAAATCAATTATACAACTATTGATATCCAATACTATGAATTTAGTTGACCCGTCACTACCTGCATCGATATCGCACATATCGCAAGACAGCAGTAGGCTTACACAGTAATACAGATATCTGTCACACGTTCTAGCGTGTTAAAACTAAGCGATTGATCGGAACTCCGATAGTGATTTATGGGCGCACGCGCTTGTTATTCGCTTTTATCGATGTAACATGAACGGAGTAGCCGATTGCTAATCGATTTTTAGTTCTAGGATTTCATTTATACATAATAGATTTATTGACACAGAAGCTTTTTCTGTTTTAATACCTTGACAATGTGTAGATAAGAATCAAAGCTTTTATCAATTTCAATGGATTTATAACGAAAGGTTCTATACGCTGCAACGCTTTGTGTAAACGCACGAACTTTATTTATATTTGAGATAATAGTTTCAACATACCTTATATTATATACTTGCCATTCTAGTTAATTGCTGAGCCAAACCTAAGGTATACTACGGCTCAGTATTTCTTCCAAATATACCTACAGGTTTAATTAAAGGTAACATTGTTATCATTTTCTCAACAAAGTTTTATTACTTCTTAATTATATTGAGTGTGTCCACATTTTAACAAGGGACTGCCACACTTGTCATGATTCTTGTCAAGTATCTAAATACTTAGAAGTTACATACAAATTACGAACCTTCGGTAGGTACCTAAAGAAATTCATGTAAATATAT
>PKRV01000930.1:1005183-1163799 GCA_003709505.1 Hyphantria cunea
TCAAACGAGTAATTTATCGTTGCAATAAAACTACAGTGGCCGTTCCCGTAAGCATTGCATCGTTGAACTACCAACCGTATCGTTTTACCGTGCATCGAAACGGTTATCGTTGCCGTTTTAACGGAGCTGGTAACTGCGCGTGCGCCGGTCGTGTGTGCACGGCCTAATTGTAATTACACGTGCCATTTGTAACTTGTTTTAACAAGTTCTTTAAAAATTATAACAGAATGACAGGGAACCAGCCTTATTCACTTCTGCATGGGTTGCCACTAAAAATAAAAGCCAATGATTTTTATTTAAACATCAGTTGACAAAATATTTTGATTTGATTCAAATGTAATTATGGTAAACATAACTTTTTTTATTTTTTATTAGAAAATTATTACTTTGACATAAATATATGTAAAAATAATGAAGATATATTGTTATATAAATTAATTTTTGTGCACATGACAAAATAGACACTGCACTTACACAGACACTGCATTTAAAATGTCTGTAGTAGTAAGTATTTTTTTTAATATTCTTGGTTTATATTTTTTCTCTCATCTTAAATTATATCGAGTTGTAAGTTTTGATTGGGGTCATGAATTTTATGTCTATAATCAAGAAATATAATTACCAACATTAAAGTAATTATAATACATTTGCTTTACAAAATGTAAGTCTTTACTGATTTAAAATAGATGGTTATAGATTCAGGCTTTTTGAGTGGTTAAATATTGTAATTGTATCGATGGTTAAAATCTAAAAATAGGTTGTATATTAGATTCCATAATTATATGTTCCCACTTTGGCATCACAAACAATGTAATATTTTAGTACGTAGCATGAAAAATGAAAATTACATTTATTTATGTTTTACGTCACATATTTCTCCCATAAAATCTAAATACCTTATTTAAATTTTATGACGGATCCTATTTCTGTTTAGCTATCATGTTTAATCGTTTGATCAAACCTTTAAATCATGACGTAGCTAAAATTATAAATCTAGATTCAAAAGTTATTAAGGTAATACTGGCTGCTTTCATAAGTTAAGAAGTTGATGTAATGTTTTTTGCACAACTTATCTTTAATTTTTAAAACTTAAAGAACTTTAACAACTCTGACCAGTTCTGTACCAAGCTCAGTAATGAGCGTGAATTCAGTTTTATACACCGTGATTCAGCATATTACTCGGCTAGATCGTGGTGGTCGTTGTCTATGAACAAAAATTCAAATAACAGTGGCCGTTCCACGCGGCCGGGTTAACCAACCTTGACTGTGACCGGACGGAAACGAACAGCTCTCACGGTGTTATACAATACTTCAGTTGATTCTAAACAGGTTCTTTTTAGTCGCCGGTTACATTAAACACGGTTGGTGGAAGCTAATCGTTTTCGTATGAAAATTTTTTGATGACCGTCTAAGTATCCTGGTGTTCGTGGACTACAGAGGTTTTATTAGACTTCCATATTTAAAATATTTTTAGTTGAATTTTTTTAAATGATAAAACACTCTTCAATTAATTAAATAGGTTACAGTAACAGTTGTAAAAAAATAGTTATAAACTATTTATTTAGATTAGAACCTTTCTTTTAGGTTTAGACATATATTGTAGAGTTTTCTTCATAGAACGTATTATTCTCTATTCATTTTAGACATCGAAGTGAAAATCATTGAGAGAAAACTGAAAGAATAGTAGCTGTGTATTGACAGAAGATTTTCTACTCATCGCAAATTTAGCATAGGTTTTTTTAAAGACGTTAGACTTTACTTGACTTTACTTGTTTAGAGATTTAAATTTTCTTAGACTATTCATTCTGATTAATAACATAAATGGCCTCTGTTAACGTCAGTCTGTTTTATACGATAGTTTTCCACGGCACGGGCGGTAGAACAATATTAGGCTTGGGCCTTTACAGCCTTTAACATGTCCCTTGCCGTTTTATTGCAGTACAGGTTGTCCCATGTTTTACTAGTTGCACTAGCTTTTGTGTAAGATTTCTGCTAAACTTTTTGAAAGGAAATAATAGCAAGAGTAAACACTCAAGGTTCTTGTTGGGTAGGTTGCTAAAATATTTATACAAATTAATATTGTTATATCTAGAGTGTTGATGCATTTTACAGAGACACTAGTAACTAAACACTAGGTTCTTAATGTGAAAGTCACAACCATCTATCAAAACATATTATTCCCGATAATACCTCTCGTGATGTTCAAAAGTAAATTGTACATGACTACACGGCAAAACCTCTGTAGAGTGGTTCTCAATTATAAAAGAATCATGCACAGTCATAGTATCCATTCGATGTACCGTTAGACGAATGACAGCGCGTCTATGGTACTCATAGAGCAATATTATAGATTCTGAATTTACCTTGTAGAATAAAAAAAAATAAAAAGTTCAATTCTTTATTCAAATAATCAAAACTTGAATCTGATTAAAAAAATATAGTTCGGTTTTCAAAAACCTTATTATCAAATACCTAGTTCTGTGTTTGAAATGTATATTTGTATTGAGTAATAATTATCGTAGCATTCAGTTTTACTGCTGAACTTCATTGCACTCGTAGTCGTAATTTTCTGTTCTATCTTAGTATCCGCAATAATTTAAAGCATTGAACACGAACTGTCACTCCTTTTCTCAATAAACGTCTTGCGATTATTTACCAATGTTAACACGACTCCACTAGTAGAGATGTTAATTGACCCACAATTTTCTGTAGAATCATGGTGTAATCGAATTATTCAGATCAAAGGTATGAAACTCTTAGTGGATGGTTTATACTTTGTCGAATGTTTTTATATTTTACATAAGTCATGGTCAGGCTTTTAGTGACCTAATTTAAATAACCAACGAATTAAACCAAGTACAGTATATAGGTTGCAATAATAGCCTATTCCACATATGCTAATAATGTCACAAAGAGGACAAAAACACACTTATTTTGTTTACTGTCCACATTTGTTCGTGTATCAATCGACGTTGTCGTAAATGCGGTAGGTAATTCTGACTTAATCACTGCAATTTGGCTAACAGAGATAGTTGCTTATGTGGTCACAAAATATTTCCATGCAATTAAATGAACATTACATGAAACAGCCTGCGGTGTCCATCGACTGTCATTAAGGACACACACATTTGGATGTTATGAAGTCATCTCATGTGAATAATAGACTTATATTGGGATAAAATTGTTGACAGCACGTCACAGTGTTGCTACACTGAAGAATACTATATGAAATATAATTGAGTTTTTTATTTGCCTGGTTATTTGAAATCATTGGCGCATAGTATCTTGTAAAGCTGAAGATGTTACATTAAGTTTTCTGTTTTCGATCCAGCCAAGTATGATACATATTGATGTAAGTAAATCATTTAAGACCACCCCAGAAAGAATCTGAATGATATGACAACGCCAGTGCAACATAAAAAGAGTTACCAAATGTATATTTTTATGACTGCATACTTGTATTACCAACAGTTCAATCAAAAATAGACAATTATTCTTCTGTCATTTCTTTATTAACAACTTTCCCACGTCTGTCTGTGGTACGTGTGATGTAATCACATGCTAATTGGCGATACAATAGATGATATCCGTATCCTCTAATAATTGCCATAATAAGTGCCGTACTCATAATCAACGAGAGTTACCGACACTTTGGAAACGAGTGTTTTTATCGATGCATGCTGACGGTTACGATTATCGATTGCCAAGTAGCTTTTGTAGGTTGGATGACGTAAATGTTATTCAGAACATTACAATAGATTCGTAATTGTTTTGAAGGGACGTTTATTGTATACGAAACAATCAACTAATTTCGAAAAAAAATTTCATCTGTGTTGTAGCTTTGCGTCAAAGATCATGATGAGCAGTTATTTCAATGATGCCAACTGCAGCATTAGGTGCAAATAGTAATACAAGTACGTTTATCTTAGTTTTTGTAGCGACTTTGACCTTTTATTACGGTCAATGGCCGGTCACGAATAAAATATCTATTTTGTATTTAAACTAGATTTTAGAAATGAATCAAAATTTACGGCACAATATGACTAAAATTAAGAAACTCTATATATTAATATGTTGGTATATAGGTTAAATTGGTTTGCGTATGCTTTAAAAACTCAAAAAGACCTGTATTATTTAAGTTGAAATTAAGACACGAAATACTAATTGTAAAGATGGACTTTATCTATTTAATAAAATCAATCACAATGTGCCACAGTGAAGCATGATAGTATGCAGTATATATATTATGAAAATTGATCTCAAATAGTACATAAATAGAATTTTAACGCGGGAGACAATGCATGACAGTAAAATAACCTTAAAATTGAGCTTGTTGTGTCAGTGACGACATCTGTTGACGGAATGGAGGCTTCGCGGTCAATGATCTCGCTCTACCACCACCCTAATTATCTTATCCCCACTCTGGTACTAATTTACTGCGGTTAGTATATTTTCATGAAGATAAAATGTGAACGAACACTGCATGGATTATTTGTTACGGTTTTGTTAGTCATGTTAATGTCTGAAATATTAAAAATAAATTAGAGCATTAAAGAGACTGGGTGTCCTTGCGTATATATATATACATATAGCAAATTATAACAAACTTTAAATTAAAACAATAGAGACTGATTTGAATAATATACTATTTTGTCATCACATAATTATTCTCTTAAGATCACTGAAGAAAACAAGTTAAGAATAAAAAAGAACTAATATTTTCTTGATTATTTTATTTCTAAATTAATATAAAATAAAGTATATCAACCTATCTGTTGAACTAAGAAGTGTTTATGGTATAATAAGGAGCGTCACTTTGATTCATTTCCCATGGCGTGGCGTGAGAAAGATTTCTATCCCCGCGCCATTCATTTTTGTGCAAAAAAGACGACTGTTCGGTAGCAGCCGCGAAAAGGTCACACGAGAACTCGTGCGTTTAAAAAAAATTGTTAAACAACAGATCAACATTTTCAAAATACAATACATTATTCATATATATATAATAAAATGTATGAAAATGACGCACGAAATGATTTGTAAATCTTTCTGTACTACGGAATTATTTAATTTAATTTACGAATATTATTTATTTTCTTCTCAATAGCACTATAGGCTTACTCTAATGTGGAATGTGACAGTGTAGTCCTTAATTACTATAATATATAATAAACATCGTTACTTTTGGCGCTCACAGCCCAGTTGCACTCGGTGATTAGAAACAATCACCGAGGGTAAGCAACGACGGCGCGGTCAGTATCTGGATGGCCGCTGGTGGCATGTTACCATGAGCGTCTCCGTGATTCGGAGGTCATGTTAAGTAGTTAATCACAGTTGTTATCATACGATAACAATCGTGAAGCTTAGTTGGTGGCCTTCGGGCGGCTTAAAAACATCCAAGGGCAAGATACGTAGCCACAACGTATTCTTGCCAGTCCCCCACCCGCATTTGGCCAGCGTGGGGACGTATGATCTTAACCCTCTCCTGAGAGGAGACCCGAGCCCAGCAGTGGGACATTATGGATTGTTGATAATGATGATACTTTTATGAAGTCATGAAGTGAAAAATAAAAAATATACATTGTTTTGTCCCACCTTGTTTAGCGTTACTAGACTTCATTTCGTTTGTACAATATTTGTTTATATCAACTGTCTCAGTTATATATGTATATATATATATATATACCTTTAATTTAGCTCTTTTATGATTCTAACATCTAATATTTTTACGTAAAATAAATTACTGCCTCAACTATCAGCGTTACTTCTAAACTTAGGTAGGTTCAACAAATTAAACATATAGCAAATATATCTTCCAAGAAATAGGCTGTACCTCTGTTGGTCCGGCTTTGATACTTTGACGTTGAACAATGCCTAAGTTCGATTTTGCACGGAGTTCTGTAGTCACCTATAGAATGGCTCTATGAAACACCAATTTGAAATTCTGGTCTTTGTTAACCGAATAGCTAAAGAGTAGGAACCTTCACACTATTGACCGTCGTTGAAGATTCGCCAGTATATCTGTTGTTATAGAATTCATTTCGATTTGCACAAAAGGTTTGTCAAATTGACAAACGAAGACAGATGTATTTCTATTGCCGTAACACCTAAAAGCTAAACTAAATGCTTCGATAGTTCATTTTTGATTAAAGCCGCCAAATTCTAGAATTAATTACCTGAGTCTAATCTTCTAGAATATTATAACACTGAACTGTTTAAGAGTTTCTAAAATTATTAGTAGACACGTATTATTTATTTCACTCTTCATCAGGTGATTTAAAAGAAAAAAGTATGTTTCGTATTGCTCTATTAAAAAATAATCTATCGCTTTAACATGCAACACTGAAAAATTGCCGCACTTGATCTAACTCTAAACCATAATTACAAAAACGTTACACATCCATAGCAAGATACAATTTGTGATATATTATATCGTGTACCATACAATTTACGATCTGCGCCGCCTCTAAAACAGTCATCGTAACACAATGGGATTCACAAGCAATGCCTGAGGACAAAGTTTTAAAGCCTCACCGTGCAGACTCGCAGCTTTCGTATTATGAAAAGCAGTGTAAAATGTCCTTTTGTTAAAAATACTTTTAATAGATTTCCCCAAATAAAACATAAAAAACTTAATATCAAACAAGACAATGCAGTACGCAAGACATTCTGTAATAAAGCTCTTGCAGACGGATATCAGATGCGCACAATAGGCTGTATGAGGTGGCGACTGCATCACAATAGCGCCTACCGTCAGACACGCTACGATAATGGAGCGATAAATTCCAATTTTGAATTAATGACGTTTAACTAGCAGTTTCGCACCTTTGTTCGATATTTAAAATTATTAGATGCTTCACGAACAATAAATGACAGGGATGTGTTTATTTTAAAGCTTACAATATTTACTAATATGAAATGTTGCAGCTGAACTTTATTTTAAATTGAAAATAAAGCCTAATTTAACTATCCGTTCGTACTTAAAAAAAACTCGCGAACAGTTTCTTGTATTATATATTTATAAATATCACCATAGAGCTAAATAAACACCTCATATAAAACTTTTATTTTTAATTTTTTTACCTGTTACGGTATATAAAACATATTAAGACTATACTACGGAAAAATTCCTAACATTTATCTCCTTTACTTAATATTTATTACTTTTTTTAAGTAGTTATTTCTATGGCGGCAACTATTACAGTTCTTGAGACACAGCCATTTGACAGGTTAGTGAATTACGGAGGCTTAGTCATGAGGTACCATTGACACCCTTTGGGTACGCAAACCTAAAACAGACGCACGATGAAAGAAGAACCCTTTATAGAGGCATGACAATACTAAGGCTTAAGGAAGTACTGATTTTCAATATAAGGAAGCGCCAGGAAAATTAAAATTTATAGTTAAATGATAATGACTAACGACAATAAAACGTTATATTATTACTGCTAACACACAGCGGTGTGTTAGCAGTAACAATATAATATTTCCAGATTTTCCTTACTTTGATATTAAATATATCAAAATATAGGAATTTCAAGATTCTGAGTTCTCGAGGAGTAGGTTTAGAGACCCTTGCGAGTGTCGAAAATTTGCAGCATAAACGACTTATTATATGATGTAACTAAAAATTTATGCTTTATGCAATTTTTCTTTTATTTGTGCTGTAATACATTGTTTTGTACTACATTTCAAGATTCTGAGTTCACGGGGATGACCTTGTTGGCTTTAATTTCTTTGCGAATGTCAAGAATTTGCATCATAAACGGCTGTATTATTTAATTGAGTTGGCTTAGAAGTTTGTTTTTCACAGGTCCAAGGGACAGTAGATCTGAGAAAAGGGGTTTGAAGACCCCTTTTCTCAGATCGACAGACAGTCGGACAACAAATGATCCTATAAGGGTTCCGGTTTCTCCTTTTGAGGTACGGAACCCTCATTAGTAATGTTTTACATTGTAATTGTATTACAATGAGTAATGGATCACTCATTGTAATACAAGAAATATTAATTTGTCCACATGATAATATCCCGCTATAAACTATTCGTGTTTTGAATGAGTTATGCTTTTTCAAAATACAGTATAAAAGTCCTTCACGATGTTAGCTTTCACCAATATGCCCTATATTGGTGAAAGCTAACATCGTGAAGGACTTTTGGGAAAAAAATGTGTTCAATTTTACAAAGTTAATATTTCCTTATGGTTAGTAAAATTTACATAACTTTAAGAATACATTCATGAAACAATGAACGTCTAAGTTAAATATTTATATAGAGACGCGTGGTATATTGAAAGTGAGCTCGAGGAAAAAAGATGACAAGAAAACACATTTTGTGTAACCTTAGTAGTAAATATAATATAAAATATATTTAACTAAACTAACTAATATAACTTTTAATATTTGTTGAATTTCAGGATCTGTAGTTTCCTTGTAATAAGTATAAAAACATACCGGTTGATCTACATATATCGATTTAGTGGCATAAAAGCTTAAGTCTATCCCACCCGTTATCGGAAAACCTTTTTTCCTAAAGTAATTGTCACTATAATCATAGTCCTATTCAAACTTCTTTATGATAGGGAAACGATACGGCACAAACACGAACCGACAACTATTAAGATGTATTTTGTTAATTTCTGAATATATGCTGGCAATTATTTCTTGTCTAATTCTATATTGTTTTTGTTTCAGGTCAATGGATATCTATGCCTAAGTTGCTGAAAAAATTCAAATGGAATAATGTAAGTTTATCAAATTATTCTTTGTAGTAACTATTTAGATATAGGAATAAAAAAAAACGTATTTCTGTTACGCTGGCCACTAATAATTGAAAAAAAAACATGGCATGTTTGAAACAAGAATGCCGATTGCTTAACGTGTATGTCTTCTTCTTTTGATGATATGGCAATCAGCCGGATCAGCAATTTCTGCCAATGTCAAGTATTTAAAGTCTTCAATTCTAAGTGTTCCGAGTCTTCAAATCTTCAACGTGATGGAATTAATGATAAAAAATATAAAAAATGTGGATGACATGAATTGAGGACCATCTTTCGCAAAAACAAAAAACCTCCTCAATGTGTATGTCATTCAGAGTTAAAATTAAAAATTGACAAAGTTGAAATGTCAAAGGAAATGCCAATGATAACAGCATTTTTTTCTACAAAAAATGTCTACATTCACAAGCATTTGTGGAGAGCGCAGGTGTGACATTGTGATCTAGTTACAACCATGTCATACTTGCGCTCCCTATGTGAAATAGATGACAGACATAGTCATAGCTTG
The DNA here is from genome assembly GCA_003709505.1 of Hyphantria cunea. Lineage (NCBI taxonomy): Eukaryota > Metazoa > Arthropoda > Insecta > Lepidoptera > Erebidae > Hyphantria > Hyphantria cunea. The sequence continues at coordinate 1,014,463 of PKRV01000930.1, forward strand.
TAATTGTAAATTGAAGATGATTGAAGTCACATAATTTAAACACAGCATTGGGAAAATCCCTATCGCAATGATTTTACTTGAAGTGTAAAGTGTAGAAAACAAAATCGTATTTATAACATTCTTTTAATGTTCTCAAGAGTATATTAGAGTAGAGTATAATAAACAACTCTAGAATATTTTTTCAAGATGGTTGCCAATTTTGGATTTCACTCTAGTTACAGACCGTCCCCGCTTCTGAGTTATCTGTAGGCACTTTCACAAATAGATAATTATAAATTGTAATAACTGCCAAAAGTGCATAGATAAGCAAAGCGGCCGAAAACTATAAAACTACGAATTCAATGTTCAAGGCATAGTTTCAAGTTTATAACAAAAATGTTCGGATAGACTAATAACGCTTCGCCAAGAATGATAATCGAGGGACATGGTAATTGCCGTGACGTGTATCCGAACGTACCTAGCCGTCACGCAACGATGCTTGCCCCTACCACGACACTTTCAAGTTACATTCCGTAGCGATCTCGTTTACTTTTTCATTGTACATAGACAAGATCAGTCGTTCTTGCCAGTGAGTAGTGTTAACTTGTGCCGCAATGGATTGCAATAACATTCAAATAGTGTTGTGGACACAGTGCGGGTTATAGCTGTCTAATCGAAGTCCAAGGTCTCGTTGGTGTTTATTTCGGTTTATGTAAGTAAATTTAGAATACTTGAATATTTTTATGAATCACGTTGTATGATAGTGCACAGGGAATTATTTTACGATTACTCCAAAACCATTTTTTAATTCTTCTGTCCTCATTTAAGTTTAAAATTATTCCAAAGTTTTTTTTTATTTTAGCAAATAGTTGCCACAATAATATTTATTTTTAAATGCCTTAAATGCATATAATTGTATATGTATTTTACTTAAAGATATATTTTTAAATAAAAAAATATATTATGTTTAATGAAAGCCTTGTTCACTGGATGGAGACAAAAGAAATGCGTATACTTAACGTAGCAATTGCTACGGAAAACATAGGCAAGGTGTGATTACAATTTGAAATAATCTCTTTTAATGTTAAACATTGAATAGTAAGTAGGTATTTTATTTACCCGCATTTGTATTGTTTCAATGCGTTATAGATAAGTAGGTACATAAATTATATCCGACCTCTTCTTCGACTATTCGAGGGTTTTTATAGAAATGTTATAAATTCTGTTGAAATAATCTAACGAATGTTTATGGTTACTTATTTTTTTGGTTATGATATTTTTTTTTAAATCCCCCGGCTTATAAAATAGCCTATGTAACCCTAATCCTGGTGAAAAAGACCCATAGACTTCTTGATATCACTTTGGGTGTCTTCTTGACTTCTGTCGGATCTAAATCTTGGTCATTAATTTAAACTCTATATATTAAAATATATTGTTTTGTTGTTATATATGTAGTAGTATAATTGTATATGCTTATCTAGTGTCTGCATAATTGCTATTATTCCCAGTTCAAAATTTTGTCCTTGTATCTACCGCATCATATTTCGGCAACACCTGTTGGTTGACTGGTAGATAATGCCTAATGGCATTAAATCCGCCTTTGTACCTCATGTGCATTAAGTTGATAAATAAATAAAATATAGTATATGAGTTTTTTGTAGTTAAATGACTCGAATCACGGCAAAAACTTTGCACTTAAATCATACCGATTTGGTACCTTAAGTGCAAAGATTACATTAAAAAGCCTAATGTTGCAAATAATTTTAATGAAATTAAAATTCATGGATAAGCATTTTTAATGAATTCGGTGCACATATTTTTCGTACTTATAATGTACAGAGTTCAATTACATTTTAATATGACGATTAGCTAATCATATTGAAAAGTATGCCAATGGAAAGTAGGTATGACAGCTTAATCAGCGAAATGCGTGTTGAAATCCGAAATAAAATGTTCAGTTAGCATAACACGCTTACAATAACTTTTTAAATTTATGAAGTATGATGCGAAAATACAGAATCATGACAAGTCATTAGAAAGAGATGCGACTAATGTCAGCCTCACTCAGAGAGCGCTTTGTTTTTGGCTGCCTTTAACACAGTTTTATGGACTTCAGTAAAAATACCATGAACAATTTTGTGCGTGTATCTGTGTCTTGGCCGAGTGCGCTCGTTTCTTCCTGTTGTAGTGTTTATTTGTTATTTATTCATTTCAAATGTTATGATGTAGCACTATCTAGTGAATTGCTTATATAAATTTTCCTTTTTCCCTGAGAATTGGTTCATTTAATCAACGTACCAAATTAACTAGAGTATAACAGTTTTTATTTGAATTAGCAAATCTCGATACACGTCAAATTCAAATTTCTTGATAAGAATGAAATTGTGAATAAAACATTGGCTCGGGTAGAACGATGTTCTTATAAAAAATTTTATCCGTGATTAATTTTTTTTATAATAATTATATTTATACAATCGAAATAAGAAACGTCCTTCTTTTTTTAAGTCGGCTCAGGTACGGTATTTTTTTTTAATTTAAAGAAGTAAACTAAAAAATAATTTAATCGAGAATGCTTTTTAGCCAGCAAAAAGGTTATATAATACTCCAGCAAAGTTAATAAGGAAAGCTTAAAAGTAAATTAATATCTTCGGCGGCGATCGAACTCGGCCGACATTCGATATTTGAATCCCGTTCTCGGATTGGCTTGCGTGAGGTCGATGGCTCATCTATAAATGTCTGTTGGTTCTATTATTTTAGAAAGGTTACCCCTACAGGTTTGATCCAAAGATTAATTATGAATTTTAACTTAGGTTTTTACTAATAATTACTAAATTATTGCCAACTTCCTTTATAGTAATTGAAAATAAATTTGTTGTTTCTTTAGAACTGTTATATGCCATATTTCAACATCAAGTTGGTTTTTAAAATACCGTAATATTGGTACTGATTACGGGTTTAATGTACATAATTTTGCTTATTTTACAACCTACCAAAGGTGTTACGGTATGGTCGTTCATTATTTCTTTACTATAGTGTGATCGTTTTGTTGGTAGATTATTATACAGCTTAAAACAATTTTATTAAGTAAGATTATGCAAATTCATATACAAATGAGAATCGGATTCGAACAATAAAGTTCCAGGATTATTAAAGATATTTAAGGGGCTTAAACAATGAGTCTAACAGTAGTTTAAATGTTTTTACTTATATCAATAATAGATAAGGAAAAGCCAAGCTTTAGTGGTTTTAGTAAAGTACCATTGATGATATATCTTAATCTAATACTACCACGGCGACAATTTTTTTCATCAGGCAATTCGATTTTGTGTTGCCATATAAAGCAATATTTCATGATGAAGCAAAATCATGAAACTTACAATAATTTATTTTAAAACGAAGTGAAAATTGCTTATCTTACAACATGTTTGAACATTTGAATAATGCTCTTCTAATGTTTTTCGAATGAATAATTCGAAAAACATTAGACAAGCATTATTTCGTTGCAAACAAATCAATCAACTGACGATCAAGTACTGTTATTACCGGTTGCAGACATCGTCTGTGAAGCCTACATCGATCAGTATTAGCATTACGAATGGCAACCATTAATAATTCAGCTAATAGTTATAACTTCTGTTTAATGACGTGATAGTTATTGTTTTGTTCTTACAGTTTCATAAAGAAAACAAGATCTAATCTAATCTAAAAACAAATTCTTTTTATTAATCTACTTCACTAGATGGAAACTAATAAAAGAAGAAGGCGGTAGATGCTTATCGATAAAAAATTCCTTTTTCGATCATTCGAGACTACTCAAACGAGTAAGGAAAAACTGATACTTTTTGGCAAGAACTGTTTTGTGTGTCGACAGTAAAAGCTTGAAACTTGTGTCTGCATTTAGTATATAATATTCATCAAATTTAATCCTACAAAATTGACAGACGGGTGACACTTGGCGACCACAATCGCGAATAAAATATCTCTATGCAATATTAACGTTATCGGGCTTATCTTAGTGATGCCATAGATTGTCATTAATACAAGAATAAATCATCATTAATTTTTATGTAGGTACGTAAGTACTCATAATGCTATAGTATATAATAGCTATGATGTAATAACAAAAACTTTCATTGTGATTCGAGGGTATGTGACCCTAACCATTTTATACATAACCTTGGAAGACCCTTATATTCCAAGGTTACTTAGTAACACCGCACGGACATGCACACATGCGTAAGACATCTATTGTGTAATAAACTTACTGCGCAACTATTAGGGTTAAAAGACTGCTGAATATTGACAAAAAAGAAAGGTATTTAAAAAAATCATTGTAAAGTTCAGTTGCCGATCTAAAAAGTACAGGATGCGTCAGATCCGTTATGAATTAAAAAACGCGATATATTGTGTGTCAGGACCGCGCGTGCGCAACTGTTGGAGTTCAACATGTGCCCGTACACCTGCGTGAGCGCACCCGCCAACCAACTGCTTCTCCCCCATTACATTAAAGATCGTAGTATTAACGTGTCAAGATGTTTGTATAATTATGAAGAGCGGGTTTCGAACACATTGATATTTTTTATGTACCACTCTATAATCACATTTACGATATGATTTATTTGTTTTAGTTGAATGGGCAGATTTTTTTTAATATATACATCTTCTAGACTACAAACTTAACTCAACTTCAATGGTACTGATTTTATGTCTAATAAGAGAAAAAAACAAGTTTAAATAACAATAAAAAAACATTCTTATATATAAATATCAAATGTTTAGACGACAAAAGGGAAAAACTCATATTTATGCTTAAACCAGTTTTAGTCTCTTTGTTCTGTAATTAATAAGATAACCGTTAAACCGGATTCCAAATTCAAATTCAGTATCTGATTCTTTTGACTATAAAAAACCATAGACAAATCACAATAACTTCCAGTCTTGGTAATATGTAGGATTGCCATAGTTTCGTAATGAGGTAGATAAGACTTAGGTTAAAGATCCGGTAGCGCCTATCCGGTATCCGGCCTACCTGGCCTTAATTTACTATCCGGCCGGATACCCAATAGTAAGCTAGTATGACGCCGGATACATGATATAAAATTTAGATACTTTAGTGAAGTCACATAGTCGAGATTTTATTATTTACAACACTATTTATATAAAGTGTATGTAAAAGTAACAGGGCAAATCAAAGTAACTTTCTGCATTGAGAGAGACAAAGGATTTTGGTTCCTTTCTATATCAGTTTTAGGAATAAGTTTTTAGCTGTAAACACTCCTCATGGGTACATCTTATTTTGATTTGAGCACGGTTTTATAAAACAATGACGATTATTCTGAGGATACGATTGGCTTTTAGGAAAAGTAAAATGACTGTAGCCAACGTGATATTTGGTCTATGGGCGCAGGTATTGCCAGTATTTTCTGGCACAGGAACCCAGCTATGAATAACCAATCAATACGCTTAAATATGTCACTAAGTTTCACATCAAAAAAATGTTTAAAATTTTTAATTTTTAATGCAAAAGAGCAAGGCTTTCTACAAATATAAACTCAAAGATCAACTATTTCATATTGCGACTAATACATTCCAGTAATTCACTAGAAGTCTACGTGACAAAATTGCTGATTTCGACCACCTCCATACTACGCCAGATTGACAATTAGCTCCATAAACCTGTTAGATACAGCACTCCAACATAATAAAGAACACACCAAGTTCTATGGTTGGCAATCTATTTATTTAGTTTATTTATTTGAAACAAATATTGTCAACGAGCCAGTAAATACTCTTAGTACGTGTGAGAAAGTACTTTGGGAAAACCGGGTAGCGTTGGCCAGTAGGGGTTTTGTAGTTGGAAGTATTTCGAAAGCGAATAATTTTACAACAGACCAATACTGCAACAATTAAGGCATAATTTCAAAAAAATGATAATGTGGGAACTAAGTTAGAAAAGGCAGGAATCCGTCCAGGAATGTGAAGGTAGACTCAATAGTTTTATTGTTATGCAATTATGTGGGATATTTCAGTGAAATACCATACATTCTCCCTTGGACATGAATGTTTGAACACCGAATCCTTACAATGCCTTATTTGCTTTCCAGTAGTAATGTTTACTAGTCCACGGAATGCAAACTAACGTTTTCATTCCAAATAACCATTTATTTCATTGTAATAAAGTTGAAATTGGTTGGTAAATAACATTGTATTGTTGTTTCCTTTTGAGTTTACTAAACAGTTAACACTACTGTTTGGCTCCTTTTAGTGGCCGATGTTTGTTACTGTATGCGTTTATTAATTTAGTCATAAATCTATTTTAGTACACTTTGTGTACAAAAATTTTCCAAGTACATGAGATTTAGATGAATAAATTATGATATTTCACATGAATATTTATTATCGACAAAATATATTTTAATGGATACAATTCGATGGACCTATAATTAAATACCTATCACAATTGGTCACGATAGCACTCAGTTTCAGGTATTTTATTTGCTTTAGTGTAGCCAGATTGAAGTCAATGTGTGGCCATAGTAATAGGGTTTATTTCGTGACTCTTTTGCATACTGAATTCTATAACCATGTAGTGTAACTTACTTGTCTTAATTTACTTCCTTTGTCGAGGAATAGTATTAATGTCATCTATTTGCACCAATGAATACCCAATACTGAATTTGGTACATTGATTTGTAATAGAGTGTCTTTAATTCATTTTGACTTCATGTAATGATATTCAAATTAAATTATTCGATATTTTTATTGTCATCGATATATTTTAAGGGCGATTCCCTTGAATATATGATTCATGCATCATAAACACGTATCGTATCGTCGTATAATTAAACATCGTATAACATTCGAACGATGGTTTACAGTCAAATAGAATACACAAAATACGTTATCCATTTTAATAGATGGACATAGAAAGGTAGTAATTTAAAAGTGCAAGATAAATGAAAATAAATTTTATACCAAAAACTAAGATTAATAACCTCCTTAACTTATTCGGTGCAATGGCCGAGCTGACACATCTTAATTTAATTGTGGTGTAAAATACATTTTCATAAGATAATAAGTTTTGAGTTGTTATTAGTTGTCATGTGTAGCTAGGTTGTGGGAAAAGTTCACAATGCGATGTGCTCTCCCCGCTTTAATAACTACAGCGAGAAACCGTGGGAGCACACCAAGTACCTACATGCATACAATTTCGATATAATCATGCATCTTGGATAATGGCAACATCGTAATTTAAATTTCTGTCGTTCTAAAATTGAATATTTAAAACTAAACCAAAGGAATAGTAGATGTCGACATTTTTAATCTGTTTTCAAAATAAGATCTGGTTTGAAATATGAAGATTTATTTGATTATGTGAATTAAAAATAAAATATGAATTCTTAGTTAGAGTTGAATAATAGAAATAAAGAGCATAACAAACTTGTCATTGAATTAAGGTTTACACACTTAAGTTAATCTATGTTTTTTTTTTTTTATATTTAAGCTGCCAAAATGACTCTGCCCTGCCTGATGGAAAGCATGAGCAGAATCCAAGAGTGGTGGTCACCATCCTCAATGCGAAAAAGAACAATGCAGTATGGTGACCCACACTATGGCGGCCTGGGGGGAAAGGGGATGGTGAGGGGGATAGGGGCGTTGGATTGGGGTATGGGCCTCCGGTATCCTCACTCACTCGATGAAACACAGCGTAAGCGCTGTTTCACACCGGTTTTCTGTGAGGCCGTGGTATCACTCCGGTCGAGCCGGCCCATTCATGCCGAAACGTGGCTCTCCCACGGTAATGTCTCCCATGTACGTCGTCGTCACCAAAACTTGTGTGAAAAATTTGACACTTGTTTCACACATCAATAAAATGTCTGTATGAATAAAGATAAACATGTTGGTAACTGTACAGCAATAATATTATCAGCATATAATCAGTTACAACAGTAGTTAGCTGGAACTGATTTTTATGCTGTACAGTATCGACCGTTTAAACACTCGATCGGAGGACGTGACGATATTTGGTAATGACGTGTCGTTATGTAAATTAAACGAGAGCGCTACTGGGTGGACCTCTTAGCAAAGTGCAATAAATGACGCATTTTCATAATTGGCCGGTTATTGGGCCTTGTTATGTCATGTTTTTTGGTAAAATTTGTGTGTAAGTATGCTGTGCGATTTTTGATTTTTACTTAGCAGATCTGTTAGTAAAGAAACACACGCATTGATAGTATCGAAGTGTTTCGTGGCCTGCCTATTAGCAATATGAATTCTATGTCACCTAACTAAAACTATATATTTTATTTGTATTTCAAATAAAATATTTTGGAATTTGAAAAAAAAGAGAAAAAAAACATTTTTATCATAATCACGTAGTAGTTTCTTATGCTTGGCATTGAGATAAAAAAAAAGTAACAATGTACTAATAATCATTAAAAAATAATACTAATGGGCTTTATGAAGACTCAAGCACTTCCTACATTAGAGCCCTATGCCAAGACAGTCGACCGTGAACTCGTGCCGTGTGAACGACCTCATTTAGGAGTCCAAATGCTCTCTCAATCGCGTTTGCGCGCTCGTTCGTCTTTGGACGTGACTGCCAGGACCGCACTCGGACGTGCGCAAACTGCGTGCCGGATGCAGTTTTAAGAATGACACTGCTAACTCTACTTAATGTCCTTCGATGCGAGAGAAGACGGCTTCATTTAAAATAGTGTAAGTTATATTTATTGGTATGTATGCAGGTTATAAAACTAAGAAGGCTTAGGTCTGCTTTTTATATACCAAACAAGCAGTTAATACTAGTGAACAATACAAGCATTTAGTATTTTAAGGCTTATATCATCCATCATTATGTCTACTTGCAGGTACTTTGCCGTAGATCATAAAAAAACTTCTTTATTTCTAACGTTTTGACGGAATAGATACTAAGTCAATCATTGTAAAATGTTAATCTGTATTTGATCAAAAGAATAAAAAACTATTAAGCACTTTTTATAGCCAAAAAGAAGATAGTTTTTAAAGAATTAACTGTCTATCTCTGAGCGCAAATAAAATAAATCCACGTAAAGAAAAGCAATGCTTTGAGCAGAAGCCCAGTAACGCATTTTTTATATCGATTTATTCTCATCGATACAAAAGTTTTGTAAATAAGGTAGAGTTTGCGAAATATATCTGATTAAAATGTAGAGGCTTAAATGTATTTTCAAATGAAATATTCATTTTCATGTCACCACCATTTCTGAAGGCATAAATAGTAAATTGATGTAACTAATGCACTTCTTACCAATTCAAATCCGTCTCTGCTTATGCAGTCCTCGCGTGCTAGATGTAGTATTTTCTCGCCTCACGTCGTACATCCATGGCGGGTTGTCTCATACATCAGCCAGTCGGGCTTCGGACACTTCAGTCGACATTTAGGATGCAGACGGCAACTCCTCCATTCACAAATGTCCAATAAACCATTAAGGGCCACGCTCTTTTGACAAATGACCCATCCATTTATCATCCGCTATATACCTACCTGTTTTAAAGTTATGAATATTTAAGCGCTGATTAATTTTATATGAATTGACAGCGCTGTTGCCGCTGTCATCTGCTGTCAATTTTATTATTCAAAGCTATTTAGCACCTCATATAAGTAAGTATAGGTTTATAGCTGTTTAATTTCCATTTCAAATTAAGATCATAAAAGGTTGTTTTTTCTTCTAGACTTTACGGAAATGTTTGCGATTTCCTGTTAATTACATTTCGGGCTTGGAATAATGATTAAGAATTTACATTGGCAAGATTTTAAAGCTTTTAATTGACTGGTTATAAACTTAAATTTCGTAAAAAAAATTACAAATTTCTGTTATAAATTTGCAATTACTGTACGCTTTCTAATATCTTTGACATTTGTTAAATCATCAAAAGGTTATAATTAATTGCGACGAAATTTAAACCTTATTTAAATCATATTTTCAAAATTTTCTTAACAAACTCTGTGGTGCAAAATGATTCACCTTATGCTTTAGTTCATATGATGGCACAAGCGCACACACAGTTGTTTACAAGTAAACCATTTAAGTGTTTGTCCTTAGGCGCCCGTTCAGGAATAACTTAATTTGAATTTGAAATTAGAATCAGCAAACGTTCTAATCATTCATCGTTTTGGTACGTTTCCCATAGAGTTGCAACATCGTCCATAAAATATAGAGTGCCTCCAAGCAACTTCGTGACCGCATTCACACGGTATGGGGAAGATTACCGCCAAGTAGTTTCAAGCCGTGTGATTGATCGCCAGAATGTGCACGGAACTCGAAATGAACGGATTATACTTTTGTCTTTCTCGTGAAGTTTGGCTTTAGACGCTAAAAAGTTCATTAATTGTCTTTGGTCTCATACAACAGTTATTAACAGTTATTATCTGCACATAAGAACGATATGAGTGAGGTGGGTAATTCATTACACAGATCATTCTCAATGATATATCTTCATCTTCTTCACAACATTTTAGCGATGAATATTATATGAATAGTGTAATTTGTTATTGTTCTGTGCCCTAGTAACAGTGTATAATAAAATATTTTTACTCTTTCTTTAAATGCGATTAAATATTAGAGCGAATGGTTTTCTTTGTTTCATTTAAAACTCAAGGCTCTTAAGTACAGGAGGGCAGAACGAAATACGTTTCAAATTGATAAAATTACATAAATAATGGTATCATTACTGCCTCGGTGGCGCAGTGGTAGCGTACGCGACTGCTGTCCATGAAGTCTCGGGTTTGAAACCCTGGGTCGGACCAAATCTTTGTAGGATATACAAATCATTGTTTCGGAGTATGAGTGTTTTCCATGTATAATATGTGTGTATTTAAAAAAATGATTTATGTATTCATATCAGTTGTCTAGTACCCATAATACAAGCTGTGCTTAGTTTGGGACTAGATGGCGTTGTGTGTTAGATGTCCGAAATATTTAAATATTTTTAAAACTTTAGTATTATATATGTGGAAGGAATCATATTAGGTACTAAGGAATATTTAATTGACTTGCCCAACGCCCACATAAAACTGTTTTTCTTAGGTAGTACATGTGTTTGGGCGTCGTATACCTACATTATGCTAAATACACGATATCAATGAACTTTATTGTCAAGAGCAATACTGAATAATATGCGAACATCATTAACTAATTCATTCAATAAAATGTTTTAATATGTATATGTTTATTTATATATAACTATTATACAATACAATCCTTATTTTCTATTACTTATTTCATTATAAGATTTTTATTAGTATTCATTCAAGAATAAGGGGTAGATATGTCACAAACAACTTACAAAAATTTTGAAAATGTGCTATATTGAGATCTATAGAATGTGTATTAAAATATTGGTAAATTATTAAAATTTCGACAATTGTATAAACATTAAAGTGAATTGGTATTTTCCGTCATTTTATTTGACGATTGATGATGAGCCGAAATATATTTTTAAAACAAGACCACAGCTTATCTTCTTTATTGCTTTATAACGTCACTGTCTCGCAGAATTTTAATTAATTTAGTTATTTTCTGGTTGCGGGCGTAGACATAGTAAATATAGATAAGAGATACAGTAATGACTATAATAGGTGGTATTTAGATGAGCTTCTTAAGAGTTTAAATAGTTGATATTCAACTCGTGTGCCAATTTGATGGCTCATGTCATAAAATCAATGGGTAGTAACCTAGTTGGAGTTTGAACTTGCAATATTTCGACGCGATACACACTACAATAATTATTCGACTTGATGAAGACATTTATATTTATCAGAAATTTTCTGGAGAGCCATTATATTATTACCAATAACCTTCAACAGTCTCACTGCTGGGCTCGACTGTAGTGATACCAGTCTTTAGGAAATCGGTTTTATCATTTCTTTCGATAGCCTACGACGAGTGAGTGAAGTGTCTCAACCAACCTCCAACCTTCCCCTCTAATTTTGGTGCACTCACCGGGCGGTAACGCTCTTGTGTTCGGTAGTCACCATTAGATGACTCGCTTGCATATTTATTCATTTTCTATATATGTATTATTCTATATATATATATAAATACAAAACCTTATGTATCCTATATCACCCGATCTAGTATTACGAATCTATTGACACCTCATTCTTTTAAATTGGTTCAGTAGTTTTGGCGCTATGGTGAAACCTACAAACACACATAGACTGTCAAACTATTACCCGTCTCTTTGATTTGGCCGTAAGCGGGTAAAAATGATTTTCTATTTGGTTATAGCGTCACGTGTAAATGACTGGACCGATTTCGCTGTTTGTTATTGTCAGAAGAGGGTTCTTATGAATGAATGAAAATTGCGCGGAAGCCTTACAAAAATTAAGAAATCATCCAATGCGAATTCAATATTCATAGTAAAGACAGGACAAAGGCAGCCCGGTACAGCTAGTTTCTTAAAAATATACTTTATTTTCATTGCACGTCGAGTAGCGTAGTATATAAATATAAAAACATGTATGTTGACAGGTTCTTTAGTGTTCAATCATGTAATAAGCAAAACAAGTAACCGAATTAATTTGATAATGTAATCCGATGTTAGTTCAATTACTTTTTTGTAAGTAGCCGTTAATAGGTTTATTGGGGCGTAGAAACATTTGTTTGAATGCTAGTTTGTGTTAATTATATTACGGCCTGGCCCGCTAGGCATCGTAATAGAATATACTGTGGTTATATTAAGTTTGATATGGTAACCGTGGCCAAGTTTTGCCAACTCAATTTAACTTTAAAATTATGATGGAATTGTATTTAATTTCAGTTAGATACATATCTCTGTTCTTATTTTTATATTTAATTAACTTCTACCGATGGCATATATCGGTCTATATTTATAAAATTAGCCCTTCTTCAAGAGTCAAAGTACCTATCTCCATGTCAAATTAAATTGTAATCGATGCAGCGATTTAGCCGTGTCAGCGTCACAGGCAGACGTTACGAGTTAATTTTTTTATTTATGTATTTATTTTTGAAGAGGACTTACCGACATTTACCGATATGATGAACATAATTTTGGTTAACACAAATATGTGATCAAGTTGCTAACAACAAGACTCCATATATAAGTAAGAAATATTACAATGGTCTAAGCGCCAGGTCGTGTACTTAAAATTTATCATATTATTATTACATTTATTATATTAAGTATGGATTTATTATTAATATTATTATTTTAAATTGAACTGTTCGAGATGAATAGACGATACTATACGACTCAATTTATACTTAAAAACTATTCAAACCTGATAGATGCTTCCAGAGATTGACGACTTGAGGCAAACAAACAATCATACAAAGAATTCTTTAACTGAATAGCACGACACATAAATAAAATATTAATATTTTATACTAGCTTTTGCCTTTTGACACCGCTGCGTTGTTATTATTTACAGCGGTAAATAGTTGCCTATTTGTTTTCGTATGTGTATATTTATGTGTGTACTCATATGTGTTTTCTATGTATATTTTGTATAATCCTAAAGTGTCATCTGCATCCGTTCGCTAGTTTTTGCGTGAAAGCGTCACAAATATACGTACATCTTCACAAACTTTCGTATTTATAACATAAATAGGATGCTAATACATTTAGTATGCTGCAAAAGTAGTATAGTATTACATTGCACGTTTAAAGGTTTCTTTTTTATTGTAATGATTACTGTGCAATAGTTGGGTTAGAGAAAATCATTTCGAATAATTTCATGTTTCATTAGAGAAAGTTTAATGGAATGATATTATTTTATGATCTATAGATATCGGATATTTTCCAATTGTGTACGTGAATTGGAGCGACACTTTATTTGAAATGTCCTGTTATTGTTCGAAAGTTAATAAAAGTTAGAAATTTTATAGAACGTTATATTCTAGAGAGGCCTATATACAACAGAGGTCTGTAATAGGCTGATGATTACATTCTAGATTGCCTTGTATTTTTAATCATATACTAAAATTGTTTTACAAAACATGTTTACTTCCAGTAGTATCATATTTTATAACTTATTAGCTTTTGCTGGTGCCTTATGTCGGTAATCGTGGCAAAAAGTAGCCTTTAAGAATCAGAGTAATTCCATGTACAACTTCCATAGAATTGGTGCAGCGGCTTAACCGTAAAAGCTAGCACACAGACAAAGTTACTTTTGTATTCATTATATTAGTATAGAAGTATGGATATACAGTTAAAAATCAACATCAGTTTAGTGACAAAAACCCACATCATATAAACTTTAGATTGCGACGGATTATCCTAATGAGGGTTTGTTTTATTTATATCAACATATTAAGGAAGAACCACTAAAATTTGTAATTTTAAAATAAAATAATCTATCGGTCTGTCATAACATTTATTTTTATTCTTCTAAATTTAAATACCAAATGACATCAAAAGATGTTTGATTTTACAACGATAACGGCCAGGAGTGCTGGGTGATTATCACCTCCATAAATAAAAAAATAAATATATAAATATAAATATTTCGGACATCTAACACACAACGCCATTTAGTCCCAAACTAAGCAGAGCTTGTATTATGGGTATTAGATAACTGATATGAATACATAAATACTTTTTTTTTGTAAATACATACATATTATGCATAGAAACAACCCAGGATTCGAACCCGAGACCTCATGAACAGCAGTCGCATACGCTACTACTGCGCCACCGAGGCAGTCATCATCATCATATATGATATTAGAAAAAAAAACAAATAGTGACCACAGGTAACCATATCACGTCTTTATTGTGGATTAATATACAGTGTTCGAGGTGAATCAACTTTTAATTAGATAGCGGTCAAAAGAGGCGACTAACATTACCAAATCACTCATAGGTACTATCGAATGAGTTGTAAAAAACATGTAGACAAACGATTTGATTGGATGGGATTTTTCCCAATGTTTTTTTTACAATGACGAAAGAAAGAAGACATCTAACAATATACTTGTAATTTCATTAAAATAGTTTCCTAGCTGAGGGATCGAGTAAATTGTTTTAACTCTGTCACTATACTAGAAAATATTTAAATTTACGTTTACACTTTCTCATCATCTTCCTAGCCATTATTATTCCTTTGTTAATTGGGGTGGGTACTAGTTCAACCGGTTTTACCTGAATATCAGTTTTTCACCAACCATGAGGGTGAATTGAATTCGAAGGTTAAACTAGTTAGTTGTCGGTATATTTGAGGGCACTGACTTCCCAATAACGATTGTCATAGGTGTTCATGACAACCGGGACACAGGCTTAACGTGTTCTCCGAGGCACGGGCGAGAAACACCGCCATATTCCATACTTCGGGCTGCTGTTAAGAATTTCTTGTAAGAAAAACCTAACAGCAATCCGACCCGGGATTCGAACCCGAGACCTCTTGATCGACAGTCGCTCACGTCAGCCACTATACCAACGAGGCAGTTTTACGTTTACACTATCTAATAAAACACTTTATTGTTTCAGATATTGGATATACGTCAAACACTGCACTGAAAAAAGCACATGAATGAAGAGTGAGTATAATCGTCGTCTGTAATTTTGGGAAATTTGTCACTTCAAAAGCTAGAAAACTTAATTTACTAAGGTATTCCCTAGCCGAGAGGAGCAGCAGCTAATTAATTCCACACGTGAATGAAGTAAAACGTTGCTGGTAATTTTAGACAATAAGAGAGTATTTAGAAAACCTTAGTGTAAAGTTTGCCTCCCAAACATATTTTTTTGTTCTTTTGATTACATCAATAAAACGCGAATCATTATTTGGTCGTGGTTAAAATGGTCAGGGAATAATGCCATTTTAATATCGAAATAGTACGTATGTTTATAATCTACATCATACTTATTTATTCGTATTGATACTGTTATGTCAAGTGCAGTTAGATAGTCAAGCCAATGTTGCGTTGGTTCGATGAACAAGTTAAAAGACTTGGTTGCCAAGAGAGGAGTTTGCCTTCTACTACATGAATGGTATTGTGACAATACGTTGTCGGAAAACCAATTATAGGTTGCATGGCAAAGACACACTATTCTTGATTCTTTTTCCAATCCAACATATACAATTAGCATCGTGAAATCTAGATATCTACGTAAAAAAAACGTAGACTGTTACTATGGTATTAGCAGTAGTGTACGTGCAGGAAACATGCATATCGTGAATACATTTATCGCTAGTAATATACAAAATACAAATGTATGTGCATATGTAAGTGGAATACCGCTAACGGGCGCAAGTGTGTCGCCGGTGGCGCGAGTTCACGACCCGCGCATTTTTACTCGTATATATGCGCCCGCGCACACGTGGGAATTAACCAACACACTAATGTTGCACTGTTCCAGGAAACTATTATAATTGTAATCAAGTTTATTGTCGTAAAACATTATTTCACACGAGGCAAGTTATTTTTAAAATTTCTTTTGTGCTTTTAAATTTTATATGTGGGAAAGGATAAAATAACTGTTAATTAGCAAAGATTTTTAACATTTCTTGTGATGTTTGTGATCGCAGCATGTTAAATAGTTTAATATAATAAACTGTTGATTTCTTAATATCAATTATCTGTACAATAACAGTCGATATTGGAGTTAATTAGTTCTACACTTTTATTTGTAAATAAACGTAAATGTGAGTTACGATGCAAATATAATTACATTTTTACGATAGTGATTGTGATTAAGAAAGTTCCAGGATACGATCAATGACAATATAAATTAGCCAGATAGATTAACTTATAACAGATTAAAATAATAAACTTCACGAAACCCAATCCAAATTCCTACAAATGGGCAAAAGAGAATTTAGTCTTGCAAACAATATATTTCAAAATAAACAATTTCATGAGTAATGTAAGTTTCCAGTCTTATAAAACAGTCATCGTATTGTTGCCACACCATAATAAATAAAGCATTTACTATTCAATTTTGATGGTGGGCAAGAAAGGTCGGGTCACACAAACAAAAAAGTAGTGGGCACAGACACACCAATTACTCGGCCCACGCGGTCTTCATAATCATGTGGCCGTGTGAAATTCGATGATGAGGTCAGTCATAGTGACGAGAATAAAAAGGAAGTGTAGAAATTGATTGGTTGTTTGAATGAAATTGATGATTAGACAGCACTTTGTATAATGATATTTCATATTGTGTCAAAATTTTATATTTCGAATTTCTTTTTTTAGCATTTAATTATACACTTCTTTTATTAGGTTTATTTATTAGTAAGTAACGGCAACTTTTACTTACAGGTCAAGTTTTAATGAAAGTAATGGTTATTTATTTTTATCTGCTAATAAGTTATAGAGCCGATAATAGAAGATACATAATTTGATTTAAGAACTTACAGATCATTCAGTCATCAATTTATTATACTTAATATTTTATTATAAATGTAAATGTAAGTTTTTTGTTACGCTTTCACGCGAAGACTACTAAACAAATCATCACGAAACTTTGTACACATATTCTTGGAAGTATTAGAAGTAACAAAGGATACTTTAAATTAAAGGTGAGCGAAAGCTAATGTATTATAAATATATATAAATCAATTAGTTGTTATGACATAAAGTA
This sequence comes from Hyphantria cunea, assembly GCA_003709505.1. Classification (NCBI taxonomy): domain Eukaryota; kingdom Metazoa; phylum Arthropoda; class Insecta; order Lepidoptera; family Erebidae; genus Hyphantria; species Hyphantria cunea. The sequence continues at coordinate 1,032,031 of PKRV01000930.1, forward strand.
AATGGAAACGAACTCTCATTTTTATCTTACAATATTTTAGAAATCTACCAAAAAATGGTTGTACTTATTTAAATTGGTATAAAGCGGAAAGAACTATAGAGGATATAGAGGATATCGATACCGGGAGTTTAAAATTGTTCGTTCCGTTTTAAACGGCTAAGTCGTCCTGCTACACCGGTCATACTTGTCTTCAAGTTCACGATTTCCGGACGTGACTTTCAAGACGCGCCTCTCATCTAATGCGGGGACTGGCTAGCTACAAACTAACACGGTGAAAAAGAAACACTAGGCATTTTCTTATGTTAGACTTTTAAATTTCGAACTAAAAATTTAATTACCCATTTTCAGCCAATTGAACAATATGAATATGAAAATATATTAATGATTTTCTAGATTTGCACCATGTAAGTCAATATTAATAATAATAAAACTAAATTAATTTATTCCTTTCAATTAAAAAATAACTAAAGTTAGTAAAGTAGTTAGTTTACTAAAGTTCTAGCCTATGGCCGTATAAATATTTTATTGACAGATTCTAAAAATTATACTAACGCATTTATTATTTAAATATTGATCGTGTTTTACGAGCGACTATTATTCTGCACATAAATATTAAACAAGGTTTGTTAAAAATGTGTTAAAACGATGAAAGCAACCAATATCACTTAAAGTTTATTTTAAATTAATTGTGGGTAAAATAAAAATGTGAACGGTACACATTAATGCTCTGTAGATAATCAGTAATGTGTCTGTTAGCGGTTATTCTCACGCCTCACGCTGGGCCATTACCATTATGTGCATTCGGCCCAATGTGTTCTCGAAAAACGCTAATGTTTCAGTTCATTAGAGTCAACACTACACATGAAATGCGTTAGTTTTATTGCCTTTGAAGCGACCTGCTTTACTTGTTATCTTTGCACGTGACAGGAACGCGCCTTTACATTTAGGGCATTCTAAATTTAAAATTTATTGTAGTATAAAGGGAAGATCGTATCAGCATACAACACTATAGTTATTTGGACATAGGAATATCTTTCTCTTAAAACCGTTTATTTAAATATTCAAAAGCAATTATTATTTGTGCCATATATGAGTAATTTCCAAATAAATTCAGTCTGTACCTACACTAGGAAATAGCTGATCATTTAAGAAGAAGATTAGGCTACTTTTTTTAAAACTAGCTTTACCTCCCGGTTGTTTTTGTAAAGAAACAACTATAACCACTGGTACACAGCTAATAAACAACAGAAAGAAGTACCATATACCTAATTCACTTTTCATTTATCACCCGTTCGCAATAAAACCGGGTGAAACAATACATCTGGTGTTTGTAATCTATTCTATTACATTTATTGCTAATTATGGAATGTCGTTTACACGGACGATTTATGAAAACGATCGACAAATTATGAGAGAAGGCTATCGAACCATCACGATTGAGACATAGGGTTCCGTCCTCCTTGAAAGAGATAAGAACAAATTGTAGCTCCTCAGACTTTAAAATGAAAACTAAACAAGTACTTTATACCATAACATTTCATCATCATCAACAACCCTTACTGTCCCACTCCTGAGTTCGGGTCTCCTCTCAGGAGAGGGTTAAGGCCATACGTCCCCACGCTGGCCAAATGCGGGTTGAGGACTGGCAAGAATATGTTGTGGCTACGTATCTTGCCGTTGGATGTTTTTAAGCCGCCCGAAGGCCTCCAACTAAGCTTCACGATTGTTATCGTATGATAACAACTGTGACTAACTACTTAACATGACCTCCGAATCACGGAGACGCTCTGGTAACATGCCACCAGCGGCCATCCAGATACTGACCGCGCCGTCGTTGCTTACCCTCGGTGATTGTTTCTAATCACCGAGTGCAACTGGGCTGTGAGCGCCAAAAGTAACGATGTTACGACGATAACAATCGTGAAGCTTAGTTGGAGGCCTCCAACTAAGTTTCCCGATTGTTATCGTATGATAACAACCGGGACTAACTACTTAACGTGACCTCCGAATCACGGAGACGCTCATGGTAACATGCCACCAGCGGTCACCCATCCAGGTACTGACCGCGCCGTCATTGTTTCTAATCACCGAGTGCAACAGTGCTATGAGCGCCATAATATGTAAAGGCTAATGGAAAAATATATGTAGTTAAGTATCTTATTTATTTTAATTCTTGAGGTAGTGCAATCCATGTTTTCAAGAAATCCATCTGTCGAAAAACAAAACGGTTGACTTAGGTATTAGAATCTTCGAATCAAGTTGAGTAGATATATTTTTATCAAGTTTTCTATGTAAGAGAGCACTATGAGATCCTAATACAATATTGTTCTTGTTTCGTATCCAACTTCTTTGTAACCAGGGAATAGTATTTAAATTGTAGGATAAAATAATATTGCAGACTACCAGACCGAAACGTATCAAGAAGAGTTTAATTGAAACAACAATGATAATCTTTAAAAATCACAAATACCATAGTCTCTTGCCATCAATCTCATTAAAAATGTTTTTCCTTTAACCTTCTATTTATATACGAACTGCACGGTTTTATGATAGTAACGAACGTTTAGTCATTTGAAGGCGACTCTTCTGTCACGTTTATTGTCGTTATCAGACCCGCATGTTTTACACTTTATCGTAACTTGAGCAATGGTTTTTAGACTTTAATATTTATTTACAGGTAACACCACTTTAAACACATTATTTATTTGCCTGGCCTCTAGCGTAGTTGATAAATTAGTTTTATAAAAAATGGGTATGCCACGTAACTCACAGCAGCAAGCCACGTATAAAACAGTCATTATTCTAACAGTGAATACTTTCACTTATCAAGAAGCATATATAATTTAAAATATCGATATATCAACTGTTTAACGGTAGGAATGTTTAACTGATTTCTATTCGACGTATCGTTATATTCGATACAAGTCTATTATTTGTTCCAATATCAACAATATTGAATTATGCTAATAAGCAGGTATATCATAAATATGTACCGTCGTTTTCATCGTACTGTTATTTACAATCTATTAAATATTTAATTTATTGAAACTAGAATATAATTATGTATATTAGTGTCTGTAGGTATACGTATGTATGTTTTTTCGAAATGAACATCGACGCCCTATTGGGCCCGTCATATTAGCTCTTGGGCAGAGAAACTGTGTTCCTGTTATTGAAGACTATCGAATTTTCCTATTATTTTTCTATTACATTTAAAGAATGGAAGTCTATCGAATATTGCATAGTTTAATAGAAAAAAAAACCAACGAGTAGTGTAAATCCTGTCTCCCCCTTTAAAAGTTTATCTTCAAAAAGATGAAAATATTATTAGTTTTCATATTTTTCAAAGATCATAATAGCACTATAGAAGATCTGTTCACGGATAATTAATATGTAAATTATACAGACAAAGCTTTTGAGTCTTTGGCTATTGTATATATGTACCTACAAATATATACCAATACGTATGTGAACTCAAACGCCTCTTAATGGTCCACATCTTATAAATGTCTGCCTGTAAAAACTTTTCTGAGAGAATGACACACCTGACGCGTCTCCTTTCATAGAATAGGACTATTTTCCGCCGTTTTACCAGCCATCTGAGGGAACCCTAAACCGACTCGTTTTGCGTCCGGGAGGGAAACGAACTCGCATAACCTGTCTTGACAGCTCACTGAGTAATAACTCTACGGAGGACATCTGACAATATTATTTGTGCGTTTTCTTTTTTAATTTGGAATAATCCTGCTCAGTTTCATTAAACGTGCAATAACGTGTATACATTTTGAAATTACACTTGCAATATTCGACCTGCGTGAATCATTATGTTTATTCATTGTTCAGTTCTGCAAATTCCAGTTTTGCAATGGTTATCAAACCCATTTGTTGGCTTACCTCGAATGAAACTAAATTAACATAACATTGAGGTTCATTTATTGCTGTAGTGGTTATTATTTTAATGCTTTACATTCAATTGACGGTGTACCCACTAGTTGCACATTAGTATACACACAAGCTAAAATTAAAAAAAAAAAACTCTCTACACTAACACTTAATCCAGTAACCATACGCCAAAAATGCCTTACATCATTTTGGAATAAAACAGATACTCTAACACTGCTGGACTGATATTTATTTACCAAACGTAGCTAAGAAATACTGCAAAGAAACTGGCTTTCAAATGAAAAAACTTGCATCGAAATCGGTGCATCCGTATGAGAGCTACGATGCCACAGACAAAAACAAACAGAGAGAGTCATCGACGTCAAAGTCATAATACCCCTCTTTTTGGATAATATTTACCCAAATTGGATAATATTTTTTTAATGTATTTGTTATTATCAGGAAGAGGGTTTGTATAGAAAAAAATAAAAGAAAACCGGAGGTGTTATATTTTCTTAGTCCGCTTAGTTGTATACATTGCGGCCTGAGGGATGTTAGCACGGCTCACTAAAATAAGTTTTTCGGTAATTCAGAAAAATTTCGCAAAATTGAACATGGCGGTACGAGATTCGCAGGGTCAGCTAATCTTATACAAACAAACACAGAATCTACGAGCCCAATAGAAACATAAACGATACCTGTCAGTGAGAAAATAGTCATTTTTTCCAATGTGAAAGGTAAATAAATCTTTGAGGTAACTCAATAACCGTCCTAAAAATAATTGGTACAAACATACCCCAATAAAATAATATAATTTAAAAATAATTCATTAAAATTACGACACATTTTCTAAATTGCCGGCAATTAAAACTTCCACATGATGACGAAGTTGACGAGTGCAGTCCTTGATCTTGATAAAGAGTATAATTTATCTGTACGAATTCGTTCGTAAGTCGGCCATGTGCGCGTGAGTCATGCCTCTTCGTATCCTCGCTCATGTAACTTTGCGAAACCGGTCGCACCTGACATATACCCACCAAAAAACTATTCATCTCATGCGGCAATTAATCGATTAGTAATTAATTTTATGTGATGACTTTTGTTACTTTTTATTGTAAAGAAAATATCCTAATTTGAGGCTTGAAAAATACAGTTACATCTATTGTAGGTACAATGTCATGGGAACTGATCAACTCGAAACCCGTAGACGTTGTATTTTTGGAGCTAGACGCTAGAATAGTTGTATTATCTTCATGAGTAATTCATGACACAAATGACAATTCGGTAGGTGTTTTAAATAGATTTTTATACACATGATGACGTAATACCTGAGTCGTGAAACATAGTTATTATCAAGCTATAGTTTATAAGAATTCAGTATCATCGTCATTTTTCTAGCCTTTGTTATTCCCAAGTTTATTGGGGTCGGCTACTAGTTCAACCGGTTTCACCTGAATATAAGGTTTTACACAGAGCGACTGGCATCAGCCCCCACAACCCTAAGGGTGAACTGAATTAGAAGGTTGAACTAGTTGTCAGTGTATTTGTGGGCACTGACTTCCCAATAACGATTGCTTTAGTTGTTCATTGTAACCGGGACCGCCAACTTAACGTGCTCTCCAAGGCACGGGCGGGACACACCGCCATCTACCATACTCCGGGCTGCTATTAAAAATTTCTTGTAAGAAAATTCCAACAGCAGTCCGACCCGAGAATCGAACCCTCTTGATCTGCATTCGCTTACGCTTACCATTAGACCAACGAGGCAGTTAATTAGTATTCAGTATGATATTAGGTTATTTAAGTAAACGAGTAGGACGATTGTTCAAAACATCTTTGCGCGGTTGTCAAATGAATTTATAAAAGACAAAAAATGGAATGTACACGTTTGTAAGACATGAACATTCAAGTTGCACTATAAATCACCTGGTTGTGTACACAAACTGACACTTGACGGCGGTGTGCGAACATAAAAGTCACATCAAATGTACATTTGGTAGGGAACGCCGAGTACAAAATTATACCGGGTAACCGGTTAAGAATCCAAGAATTATTCGGTTTAACCTACCGAGTACTTGTACTTCTTAAAATTTTAGGAAGTGTCCATCAAAATTAAGCATTTTAACAGTAAAAGGTAAATTTATTTAGATTATAATTTAAAACTGTTATCTGCATTGAATTGAACATTGAAGCTAATATACAGATATATTCAAACGCAATAAGGTGTTTGATTAATAAGTTAATTGCCCAAAAAGTCATCTCCTGAATGTCATAAAATGCAAAACTATTATAAACTTAAAACAAAATTGAAATAAAGCAAAACCAATAGAATGATATATGATGTCCTTCTATTGGCGAGTTGAGCGTTGATCTCAACACTCACAACAAAGTCGGTATCGAATGGGTCCAATAAATCTATTCGGGTCCATTATGTCATCGACATAGTGGTGCGGCCGTTGGCTCTTGTACTCTATGAATATTCAAAACCAGTTTCATACAACCTGTGGAACTCGTCTCGTCGAGCTGCGAGCGCGACGTACACTACGAACGACTTGCGTGGATGCGACAGTGTGATTGATGAGATACGATCAGTTGGCGATTGTGACTTCTTCAGTTACTTGAAATTTAATATTTTTATATTCTGAAACAAGTTGCACGTTTCTTTTTCTGTTTTCATAATTTCTCTTATAATTTCTTTCCTATTTTAAAAGCTAAGCTAAAATGTAATGTCAGCGTCAGCGGATAAATAAATATTTCTATCAATCAAATGTATAGCGTAAAGACCATTAAAAAAGATTAACATTATTTACACTGTACATACCCATTTATTACAGTTCAATTATATTCAGAAATCCAACTCAAAACATGCACATTTATCGTGAGGTGAAGTTTTATACATACTCAATAAAGTACATTTCTATATTTATGTGTCTTGGCTGTAAACCAAATCAAGCCTTTTTAGTGGTACTTGTGATAGGTTAACAAGATCTTGACACATTTAATTGTTGATAAACCTAAAACTTTGATCAAATCCAACGACCGAGAGTCATATTAGTATAAAATATCTGTTATGATATCTATTATCTATTTTTACATCAGATTTTAATTTGGTACAACGGAATATAAGACCTGAAAGCCAACATGAAGGGAATTTCTTTGGATATACTCAGTTTTTCAGTTGTGATAGAACATAGTATAGATAAAATGACGAGCAATGGGGGGTTTCCACGCCAACACAGGATGCAAATACACAAACACTAACTTATTGTCAATGTCACTTAACATGTGTGCGGTAATGAATTACACATACGTTGGATGTTTTACAGTTGTATTTGGAATTTAAAACTAATTATATCTTTAAAATAGTGCAATAATAACACATAAATAAAATAGTTTTAAACAATTTTTTTTAGGAAATTCATGTCTTTTTATAAAAACAAACATTCAATATAATTTTAAAAGACTTTTGGTCAATGTCGTCTATTATATTGGAACAGGTGTACTTCAAAAGTAATTAAGGAATACACATATTAGAGTATTAGGTTTAGTACTATATAATATCAATATTAACGTATCATGTCATCATATTGAGTCTCAAGTAATTGAAAATCAACTCTTTAATATCAGCACTCACCTGTTATTTCTAAGTTACAATACCAATTAATGTTATCTAACTTATTTGAATCGAGTTTGAATTGGCCCTATAAATCGTGATTGTTTGATAAATTATACACTTTATACAACTATACTTTGTATGTTTATAACTGTCTGTATTATTAGACTAGAAGATAGGACTACTATAAGATAGAAATAGTATAGTTTAAACTTTACACAAACGAGTATATGGTTAATGTCATGATGATGGTGATGACTTAGAAGGAGGTAACGTTGTTTAAGGTATAAAGTAGCTGTAGTATCATCATCATCATCAGCAGCAGCAGCCTATCGCAGTCCCCTGCTGGACATAGGCCTGTCCAATTTCACGCCACTTAGCTCGATCTATGGCTTCTCGCATCCAGTTCCTGCCAGCCGTCTTGCGCAAATCATCGCTCCACCTGGCCTGTGGACGTCCTACACTACGTTTGCCGAGACGCGGTCTCCACTCAAGAACTCGTAGTTGTAGCAGGTAGAAGTTTATACAATCTTGAAATAAAGTTTTATAAAAAAACACGCACCGTATACTTATCAATCCTCTTACTTTATACATAAAAATGAATCACAAAAATGTATGTACGCGCATAACTTTCGATCGACTGCTCCAAATTGGATCTTCTTTCTTTCTTTCAAAATTCTTTTTTTATGTGTTTGTTAATGTCAAGATAAGGTTTATATACATAAGACCATTAAAAACAAAGCGAAGTAGTTATATTTGCTTAGTCTTATACACTGGGGCTCTGCGGGAAGCTGAAGCGGGCTTAAATACTAAAATATTTTTTTCGGTAATTTAGAACATTTTCACGAATTTAAATATGGCGGTTCGAATTTCGCGAGGTCGGCTAGTTTATTATAGATTAGAAGGTTTGAGAGGGTTTATGTATATTTCTATCAGATACACTCCTAGATTATAATTAGAATTAGCAGAAATAATATTTGAGTCAATGACAAAATCCTAACTGAACTTTTAAATTATACAACTTAGCATTACTTACACTTAAAATAGTAGAATTAAAAAAAACATGATATATGACTATTTTTAAAAGGTACATGCTGTCATTTTCATCTTAGAATACAGATATATGGTATTCTATTTAATCCTTGCACTCCACCTTATTTAAAGGAACGCTTGGTTTTCCTCAGTGACACACATTCAAGATCCTTGAGGTCATCCGAATCTCTGGAACTTGCAGTCCCAACGCATTGTACCCGATTTTATGACAAGTCGTTCACTGTACAGGCTGTACGACTATGGAATGCTTTGCCAATGGCTATAAAGCGAGATAAGTCTTTGCCTATCTTTAAAAAAATGGTCCAGGATCATATTTTAGCTTCGTAATTTATTACCTGCTTAAAAATATATTACATCATTTACACTTCTTTACTATAAAATTGTGTATATTGTGCATTGTTTTTTATGTTTTATTTGTTTGCATTAATGTGTATTAATAACTCTATATTTTATTTTATGTAATTTTATCTGAATTGAGTATATTTATTTTGAACACCAATACTACCCATGATTTTGTGTTTTTACAGTCGATTTGTCCAACCAAAGGTTGCCTGTAAGAGATTGCTTTTTAGCGATAAGGCCGCCATTTGTACAGGGTCATTATATTGTTTAGCTCAAATATAACTGTATCAATTGGTGTACAACAAAGTTTATTCTATTCTATTCTATATAATATGTATTCTACGCGTTTTTCGAGCAAAAGGAGGTTTATATCGACCGTAACTATCCAAAACTTATTAAACTTTGTCTCTCAAAATAAATCTGTTAGAATAATTTAACGCTTACGGTATTTCTGGACAAAAACAATCGTTAAGCCTACAGGAAAAGAGTGCGAACTCCAACCAAATGGTAGTAAACACTCTTCTGTGTGAGATCAGCATGTATTAAAGGGTGGTGTTTGTCATTTAACTGTCTACTTTTTTATATTAGAATGCAAACAATTCAAAATACATTGATATAAGTTCTCAATATGCGATTTAAAGCTCAATTTTATATGCGATTTAAAGCTATTAGCGTCATACTTAATAATACAAAATATGTATAATCAGTCTACGGTCTTCAATGGCTTCCGTTTATGAGTCGAGATAGCCGCAGTTTCTTTGCCATCGTTCAAATAAATTATTGATATAAACTGGTTGATTCATTTTCTAATCAGATTTTCTTAAAGTATCATTCATTCAATAAAGTTTCATCACCGGGGACAAATAAGGATGCTTCTTATGAAAAGGCTGGATTTTATTCCACTATGAATGGATTTCTTGCTTCTTAGAACTATGTAATTGAATAAAACCTTAATTTCTTCATTAATTTATATGAAAATTAAATGAATATATCATTCAATTTGTTCTCTCTCTCTCTCTCTCTCCCTCTCTCTCTCTCTCTCTCACACGCTCTCTTTCTCCAACTATAATTGTTATTGACAATATGTATGCCTTGCTTTTAACCGCTATATTAGACATTATTAGTTTAAATTATTATTTTAATTAAATTGATTTATGCGGCTCAAACATTTTAAAATTCAGCTGAAATTTAAATACTCGCGTAGATAATGAAAACATAAGCACAGTCGTTTTTGACTTAGCGTTTGAAAACCCACAAGGCGATATTCATGAACATTTATAGTTTTTTTATCTGATTGTGATAGAACTTCTGTTTGAGAGCTAGTTTTAACTGAAGCAAATGTAAATTCCTGACTATAGATTAAAGTACTCTCATTTACATTTACGCTTTAAGAGTTTCCATGGAAAACTGTAAAACTGCGGAAGTATACTTTATACGTAATACTATAAAGATTTTAATTTTATTTATGAAAGTCAGTATATAACTAGACTTGGAAGTATTATGGAAATAAATAATAGCAAAACACTAATGAGAGCGCTGGGCTAGTACCTTACCTTAAGGGGACTCGGGAGCTAATCGTTAAACCTCGGACCAGGAGCCAGTCATTCATAATTCAATTTTATAGCCATTCCGTCCTCGGGCTAATAGTTATGAGCTTTGATTGAAAAATATTGCTACACCGCATTGGCTTATTTGTGCACGCACTTCAATGGAGAAAGTTGGAGGTACGCTCAAAGGGAATAAATGAATTCTAATTGTGCAAATCAAATAGTTTTCTCCAAGTTTAAATTTCGAAACGTCAATTGAAGCATTTCAAAATTTGAAACAATGTAAAATTTAAAAAACAACAAAAATAATATATATTCATCGAAAAAAGAGGTTCTGTATTAAACAAGCCATACTGTAGTTATTTATAATTTAAAAATATGATGTATTAAAAATAGAACATTTATAATTTAAGAATATGAAAATATAATGTTAGAATTAAAAAGCCTAGGCCGTTAATATTTAATAATGGGTCTATGGATTTTGACTCCTTACATTATTATTTTCTATGTAATCATAAAAAATATACAAGTTCTATGACTTAACTCGCTTCTCTGTAAAAAGAAATCAACGAGTTAAAAATTTTATAACTAACAATAATTTATAAAAATATCTGAATAACATTATATCACTGAATGTTCCTCTTTGTATGGTATGGTAACAACAAAAAACAACATTTTATAGTGTTGATTGTTGATTCCTAGAATTAGTGTAGGAACGGGTTGTGCTTATAATTCTCATATCACTAATCGATAGATAGATCGATCGAAGATCCACTATGTATAATTATGCTAATCTAGTATCTAATATATTTATTTCCTACTTTTAAATATTTGTTCTTTTCAAGAACAAACATTTTTGGAGCATTTAAATATAAAATATTTAATGCTATTCAAAGCGTAAAATTTTATTAGGTTTTCTTTTTTTTAAAAGCTCCAGTATTAGGAATATATCCTGTTTATTTTTTATAAATTTAATTATAGAATAGTAAACGACTAGCTCGGAAATCCAACACATGCAAGCAGTGCATTGCCGTTTTACAATTTGCATATAAATTTTTTGAGAACTTTATTCGTATTTCGTATCTTAATTCTAAATTCAACCTGACCTGTTCATTTTGCATGTAGGTTCGTAAGAGAAGCTCCCCGCGGCGCGTGCGCAATTTCACCTAGACTTTACAACCAAACAGTGCGTATAATTTACCAGACATATCAGAAAACGGAAGGTTTACAACGGAAATATTTTATCCCAGTGACAACCACCGTCGGGAACGGTTAAATCCGTAATGAGATAAATCTATTGTTTGGCGGTGACTTGTGTATAAGAAACTTGCAAATTTCTAAGCTAAAATGGCCGCGCACATAACTGTAATATTTGGCGTGCTCATTATATGTATATCGAATTTATTCATTATGGTATTGGCAATAAGGGATATCCTCTCTTGTTTATACGGCTTTTGACACACATATTTGAATATCATAACATTAAATCGATTAAATATTTTCATAATTGTGTCTATGTAGATTATTTTGTAACTCGAGCTCCTTATATATATCTAAATGACGTTTAAAGTTTTGCTCTATCCTTAAGTTTCATTATGTTATTGCGCCGGTGACTTCTGTTATCACTTGTTCTTTTTCATCTGTAAAATAACTTAATTTAATCACATATACGTAGACAAAGAATAAAAACAGTAAAGATCACTACCTACTAGAACTAATCGATTGAAATATTTTACTCGAATGTAATCTACCCGAGTTATTTGTATATCGAATGGCTATATAAATGTGAATGATTCACTAAATGAATGATACAAATATGATTAAGGTATAAATAAATAAACCACCATATCTGATATACTGAGATTTATCGCCATCCGCCTAGCGATAAGATAAAACGTTTATTTATTGCCACAGATCTATTTATAACGATCGGAGACAACCTACTATGGACAATGCAAATTCTCACTTAGTTATTGCTATTCAATTCACTGCCAATTTTCTTTTCCCAGCGCTCGTTAGTCCACTTACCATTTTGCATCTCGAAGGATCGTGTTTGCGTTAGAATAGTATTGTGGTATCTGTCCTGACTTAACTTAAACGTGTCAGTGTGTGTTAGTGACTAGAGTTAGCGGTTCGTGAGTCTCTCATCGTAAGCAGAGCATTAAATCTCAGCATGACTGTTACCCGCGCGGTATACCGAGTGTAGATCGGGAGGATCCGCTGGGAAATGCATTCACGATTCCCATGGAATCGATTTAAATTGATTTAATCGATGTCGTTTCTTTTAATTGGAACGATATACAATTGGAGATGATCGTTTTGTGTTTTATTATCGATGTTTTGAATTGGAAATCTGTTTAAAAGTAAACATTAACCTTATTAGACCAAGTTTGATTTAATACCGGAAGATAGCTATATATTGAAGTAAATTATATTTTTATTCTATTCATTATAAAGTTATTTATTATTTAAATATTTCAGTACTTTGCACCGCAATAACAACTCTATAAAATCTACATAGTTTAGGCAATCTATTTATGTCTTAAAATCATAAAAAATGGGGATTGCCCCGCGTAGGTATTTATGGAAAAAGAGATTTTTTTGAAAAGAGATTGAAAAGAACAAATACGAAACAATTTTCGTATTCGTTCTTTTCAATTTTGTGTCATTGTTACCGACCCAACAAAAATGATGATTGAAATGTAATTCTAAATTCAAAAAAATACCTATAAGTATACTTAAATTTACGTGAATATAAATCAAAAGTTAAAAAAAATGATTTGACGACAAACTTCTATGAAACATTCTTTTTGGACATTCAGTGATACCTATATAATTTGACATGTTAGTATACTCTCATAGTTCATGATTTTTCATGGTATACTTACTCATCTAAATTTTACCTTCAAGAGAAATCTTTTAATTTTATCTACAACTAGTTGATCCGGCGAACTTCGAACTGCTATATTCATTTTCGTGAATATTTTCCTGTAAAGCCTGTACTGAGATAAGCTGAAGACCGTAGTCATTTTGTATCAATTAGTTTATTAAGCCAGATTTTGGATAAAACGAAAATATGTTGGGACGTATATACATACTAGCTGACCCGGTAAACTTCGTACCGCCATATTAAATTTCGTGAAAATTTTCTGAATTACCGAAAAACTTATTTTAGTAACCCCGTGTTTCTTCCCCTAGGACCGCAGTGTATACGACTAAATGGACTAAGAAAATATAACACCTCCGGTTTTCTTTATTTTTTTCCGTAAAAACCTCTTCCTAGCAATAAAAAACACATTAAAAAAGAATTATCCAATTTGCTGCAGTCGATTGAAAGTTATGCGCGTACATACATTGTTGTGATTCATTCTTATTTATATGGATTAAAATGAAATCAAACTCGTTAGTCATCAGTGTTATTCCTGAATCAAGCTCCACAATAGGGTACCAAATAAATTACAGATATCAAATAACAACCAGTATTTTCGATTTGTTGAATGATATTTACTTTAACAACTACGCTCTCTTTGTATTTATTTGCCCCCAGATCTCCAACCTTGTTAAAGACATGTATTATTACATAAATATAGATCGGAAAGGGTAAATTATAGGTCTTGGAGAGATCCGTCTTTAGATACCCGGTGTACTCAACACTGATTAAGAACGTTTTATTGATAAGCAACCTCAAAGTACTGACGCGGACGGATTTGCTCCAGCCTATCCTTAGCTAAAGATAGATAGGTTCGAAATACCTAGATAACGAATCTAACATTCATTAATCTAAGATTAGCGATAGGTTTATAACAGAGATTTGTTGTCTAAACATGATAAGGATAATGGATTTAATTTAAATAGATCAGCACTATTCATATCATGATTATTTAGGAGCTATTGTGTTAGAATTTATTATCAACTGCTTACGCGTTTATATGTATTTATACATTAGATTCCTATAATCTAATCTAATACCATTAACATGCTATTCTTGTATATACATAAAGATGTATAGATATAATCTGAATCTCGGCAACGACTTCAATAATGCTAATGAAATTTATGCAGGATTTTCGGGGGCATTAAATCGATCTAGCTAGAATTCATTTTTAGATAATTTACCAAGAAAATACCAATCAAAGCTCAGTCTTCCAAGTGCTTTTATAGTAAACCTATTATTCCAGGTAAATTGTTGATTAATTGTTTCTTGGATTTAAAACGACAACTCCGTCAGTAGGGAATACATCCAGTGTCGATGAGGGACTATAAGCATACATGAAATGGACACAAAGAACATTCAGACTTAATCAACAATTTGTGGTAGGTAACATACAGTGTTGTTCCATGTGGACTTCGTAGTCACAACACTTCACGCAGTAGGAAGAGACGAGATACAACTTAAACTATTACCATATTCAGTAGAAGTATCTTGCAGATAGAAGAATGAACTCTTATTTATTTTCTAGACAATATTTTATGGCATAAAAATGGCAAATAATGCTTCTAATAGTAACTATAAATAAAACATCTACAGATGTCCCGTTTCAAAGTTTACAGATAAGTTGCGGAAAACTTATCGGACAGATGGCTTGAAACACATTGGAGATATGTTAAATTATCTAACAATTGAGTTAATGAAACTTATCTGTAACCGGCGAAAAAATGCTTAGGCATTCTTTCACCGGTTAGAGATAAGTTTCTGGCTTTGGAGTTTTAATCGCACTCACTTTGTATATTTGATAGAATCTTTAAAAGAACATTAAGTAAAGTATAAATTAAAACCGTTAATATTTTGCTTGGTTAAGTTGAACTAAATTTAATATCTTCTAATCAATATCAGTACAGGTGAGGACATAAATCCAATAAGTAATAGACAGCTGTAAGATGTCTAGATTCAATTTAGATCCAACATGAATCTTTAAATATAGGATTTTCTACTCGCGTGTCGGTATTTTAAGTATCTTCCATTCAATTTATCGCGTTTTGCATCGATTTATGTGAAAACACCTGGCGTTTTCTTTACACGCGCAGATGAAGTAGTTACACATGCGAAAAGGTTAGTACTTACTTGACTATAGTATACATATCCAATAGTTTTTAACCGCGTTGAAAAAGAAGCCTTCTCCTCAACTTTAAGTGTATAAAATTCGGACGCTAGAAAGACAATTTAGTAATTTCAGAAATACGTGTAAAAAATTAACGTTTAAATTCAAAATTTTAAATGTCTGTTATAAGCGCCTCTTAATCATATTGGCAAATGAAAGGAAGTATATGTCGATTTGCAATCAAATGCTATTTAATATTAAATACTTACAGATAAATAACTCGTACAAAGTGAGTGCTGATTGGGTTAATTATATCATATAACAACGGGCTAACTATATAAGAAAACGACTTAATCGATTCTATGCAGTATGTTACAAGTAGTAATAATCAAATAGAACACTAGTTTATCTCGATTAATACGTCATCAACGTGTATCTAATTGCTTCATGAATCATATAAAACAGGTGTATGAACATGTTATACGTAGTTGTACGTTGGACCATGGTACTACGTAACCTACAGCGATACTTGTACCATTCATTAATTTTAATTGCGGCTGCGCGCGCGCCGGATAGCCATCTCTTAGGCCAGGTACATAGACAGTGGAATAGTCAGTTGGAAACTTTTTGGATTTCTGAGACTTTAATTAAGCAATGTCTTCTCTCGGCTCTATTAAAATAAAATTAAAAAAGAAATTATAGTTGGACATAACGCATACTATATAATAAAACAGAGAAGTTGTCTTTTCTGTGCGTGGCAAGTCAAGAGATGGTAATACATATAGTCTAGAAAGACTATATTACTTTGGTTTATCTATTTTCAGATTCAGACCATGCAACGCCGCTTTGGATTACTCTTCATGGTGTAAGTAACTTTTTTTAAGCAAAGTAATTTACGACCTCTTGCACCATATATTTGTTCTAACCTCAGCATTCTGCATGTTATCACGCCTGAAGACTTTTAATGAAATGCTATCTTTAAGGATAATTAAGGACTATTGCAAATTACTATTATTTAAACTTAACTTTGTTTTGGTCACTAACTTTGTGTTTTAGAATAACTTAATACTTAATTAACCTTTTATTCTTTTATAAATACACAACCACAATGCAACTTGATATTAAAATAACATTCTTAATCTATATTATTTATTGCCTTTAATAAACAAATAGTAGCTACCATATTGGCGCTTCTGGATTTAAAAGAGATACTCAATTACATAGCATGTTATTTGATCTGTGCAGTTTTTATGTAAGTTTATTAGAAGACTATCAAAACCATACAAAAAAGATGTATTAAGATTGTTATCATATAATAACTGACATGTTATGATTTAAAATTACCACACTGTTTGATATTAACGTAATAAATGTACGAATATCTTTATGTAAATTTCTTTGCTAACTTAGATGTAACAAATATGTCGCTATAATTTAACGTGAAGAATATACAGAAGGTGCACATAATATTGAAGAAAGAAGAACAAAAATAGAAGAACTAAAAAGAAGAGAAGAATTCGCACCATGCACAGGCAATGGCACTGGAAGAATTCACGGGTTACATTATGCTATTCCCGTGTTCTCTTAGTGGCATCACTAGTGCTGGGCGAAACTACTGTATTACTCCAGAAGAAAAAGAAGAATATAAGAGATAAGAATTATTTCGCCCTTTCGATAAGAATGAAGCTGTTGTGTTTTATGTAAGATTTCATTTTATTTAAACCAATGTTTATTAATTTTCCATTTATGTTGCTAGAAAATATTATTTTACAAGAAATTAAAGTTCTTTGTAAATTGTTTATTTAAACTGTAAGCGTATGTAAAAATAATAAATAAAATAAAAGTATCATCTGTAGAGAGTATTCATGCAAATATTATTTTCATCTTACTCAAGAACCAAATACTGTAATTTTTTGTAAATTATGTTGTCGTTGATCTTAATCTTTTTTTATCTACGGTTTTCATGCCCGGTTTAAATATTACGCTGTTAAAAAATAAAGTGTTATGTTATAAACAACATTGTCACATGTGCTTACGTAATTCTTCTTTTTACGTAAAAAGTCCATCATTAATCAATCCCTTATTTTCTTTACCGATTATATCGGTATGTAGAGTAATTGTACATTATTGTGTTTAAATAATAAAAATAGATATCCTATTTACTGCAACCAAAGTAAAAACATTGTATTGAATTCAAATACGTGTTCCTTGGCTCAGAAACTATTACCAGTTTAAAAAAAACTTTAAAAAAAAGTCATAACCATAAAGAAATGCGGTCATAAATGAAACAATATTTTGAGGCGTTTCAATAGATAAATATTTGATTAGTTCAGATAGTTAATATTTTTATTCCGAACGAAAATTTTGAAGCGGAAGATTATAGGAAAATGTATGTGTGTAATGTGGGCACGGATAGTAAGGCAAAGAAATTTCGTCGTATTTCGTAAAAACAATATACTTACTAACGATAAATTTATACATGTCATAATACCTATATTAAAATGAAATCAAAATACTAAAAAATAATAAAGCATTAATAATATTTACATACAAGCGTCAAAAAATGCTTTCGCATCATCGCCTTCTAGTAGCGTTCCCAAAAGACTGGCAGCATGCCACGTTGAATAGGAATGTGCTAGAAAAAGAAAAAGTTAAAAGAAAATAATAATTTTAAGGCTATACGGGATACTTCGGTAGAACGTGCTATGAGACCATAAAGAAATATAAAAAATGAATAAATCACTAATATAATTATGAGTACAAGAATATACAGATACATACTCACGCGTACCTGATATTTCTCCTCTCTATTTCAATTAGACCAAAGTATTAACTTTCATAAAAAGAACTTCCCTTATCGGTTTTTAGATAAGACAGGTTTAAGTAGTGAATTATCATTAGCGCATTGTAGTCCATTGTTGGACATGGGCCTCTCCCAAGAAACACCACAGAGCCCAGTCTGTTGCTTTTTGCATCCAGTCAATGCCAGCCCTCTTGCTTAAGTCGTCCGGACATCTGGTCAGAGGGCTTCCCACACTACGTTCGCCAAGACGCGGTCTCCTCTCTAAAACATGCTTACTCCAGCGGTTGCCGGTTCTGCGACATATGTAACTAGCCCGTTGCCACTTCATCCTACCAACTTTCAGAGTTATGTCGGTCAGTTTGGTTCTCTGACGGATTAATTCGTTACGATTTTTGTCCTTCAGAGAGACTCCAACCATAGCTCTTTCCATGGCAAGATGAACGAGTTAGAGCTTCTGGATTAATCCTAGAGCTAGTCTCCACGTCTTGGCACCGTACGTCATTGCAGGGAGGGTGCACTGGTAGAAGACTTTTGTCTTCAAGCTCTGTAACCATACATATTTTAATAAAAAGAAATTTCAGTTCTTTGTGTCTCTGTGAAATCTTATGAAAATGACACAATAATTGAGGTATTGTTAAATACAATAATGACAGACGCAGTTATACTTCCAATTATAAGACTTGTCTAGAAGTAATTCTACTAATAATTATATTAATTTCTAGTTAAATGAAAGCAGTAAATATTCATACTTGAATTATTTTATGGTCTTACAGTGGGAAAATGCTATTGTGTCGCTTCCAGTTCACTAATGACGTTTCTTGATAATTAGATATTAAATTAACTGTAGTTTCATTCATAACGGTAGAAGATTAATGCCCCACTTGTATTTCTTATTTAATCTATTACTATATAACTATACATTGAATGTGAGCATGCCGTTTCTATGATATATTGAAAACATAGAGAACAACATCTCTACTTTGACATAGTAGATTGTATCTAACATTTACTAGTTGAACAGGCAAACTTTGTACCGCCAAATTTATTTTCTGAACTGAAAAACTTCTTTTAGTATATAAATCCACCTCAACTTCCCGCAGGGCCTTAGTGTATGTGGTATATGTGTTGGCACTCAGCGGACTGAGAAAATATAACACCTCCGGCTTTCTTTTATTTTTCTCCTGAACGAACCTTGTGCTGATAATTACAAACACATAAAAAAAGAATTACCCAATTTGGTGCTGTTTATCGAAAGATATGCGCGTTATTTTTGTGATTATTTTTATTTATATAGATATATTATTATTTATGAGTTAAACAGATACATTCTACTGAACCCTTCCTGCCTTTTCTCCGTAATATGTGTACATAGTATTTCTCTCTCTGCCTCTCGACTACAGTTATTGGTTGTTACTTACAAAAAGTTTAAAAAGATTTTTTAGACTTTTGTAAGTAGAAACCAAATACTTAATAAAATAAATTACTTAATAACTATAAAGTAAAATTGCTAATAAGTATTGCAAAAACGTCATATTATCGAACTACAGTTCTGAAGACAATGAAATTTGAAGTTTCATATTAGTTTCTAATAGATAATGACATATAAATATTCACCTTTTAAATTAGTTCAGTACTATTTTCATAATGACTATCTACGACTAAGATTTATTTATATATTTCTTATTACTAAACTTTTTGTACAAAACGTACGATACCTGAATCTACGTCTAGTCTACTGGGTGATGTAAAAACAAAAGTTAAGTTGCACTATACTTTAAGTTAAACTTTAAAATTAAACTGTTTTGTTGATTATAGAATTCGAAACATAATTCAACCTAAATGGGTAATGAATTGTGGTATCCTAATGAAATTATGCCTTTACTCGAAATATTTTAATTCTTGTCGTTTGTACTTTGCTTTCTGTAGTCAGCTCCAATGTTATTATAGCGTTCTTATTGAGTATCATGTAATGCTAGAATAAAAGTGAAACTCAAAAACTTTTAGTAGGTATACAGATGCCTTAGACTCCTGTACTAAGAAACTGGAAACTGGAAGATGTGGATCGACACAGGCATGACAGTGGATTGATTTAAGTGTTTTCACCTAATACATCTTGAAAATACAGTACATCTGTAGCGTCTGTTTGTGTTGATCTATGATTTTTATCATCTGTAGCTTCAATTTGACGTTCATATAGGTCACTTAGTGTCTTAATAGAATCTGTAACACTGCTCTTTTAAATTACACTATCTATAAACGGATTTTCTTTTAAACATCATCACTACATATTCATTATTTTTTGTTATTTATTCTTTGACTCTGATATTACGTTATTTAAGTTCTTCTTAAAAAACACCTCAAGCATGGGCATATTTGCAATTGTTTCATAATAAAAGTATTAGTATTTTGTAAAAAGTGCATTTAAAGTTAAATTAAATAGAAATCTGCCTCAAATTGCCTTTACTTGAAACCTACACAAACATTTACACTATTCGGACAATAGATCATGGCTCCATTTACAACATCGAAATTTGTAAATGAAAAAAATCTATCAAAGATTTCGAAAACTATTACAATTGTAATGTAGTCACATACTAGATCAGATCGTACTTAGAATCCAACAGTTCAACAAAACTGGTTCTCATTGCCTTCTATTCGATACAGTGGAACTCTCACGAACACTCTCGCAAACCTCAAATACAATTGTTGCGGTTGCACAGATTTCTTCAATTATATCCATTATTACCTGAGCTATCACTGCTCACATCTACGTGTAGAAAGCGGCATCGTTTTTGCCCACCGACACTATTTTTAAATGTTTTTGCTTAAAAGTAAGTGTTTTTTTTTATGAATTCGTAGTTTTGTTTTTGGTTTGAATAACTCTAAACATTGAATTAAAAAGTAAAGACTGGTCAGCATATTAGTTTTTGAACAATAACCAGGTATTTTATTGCTATTATATTTACTTTAATGATAACATAGTAGAATAATAAATATAAAATAGTTTGCTGAGGGTTCAAAGACAGGAACTTCCTCATTAAACGGACAGTAAGAAAAAACTTGTTCAGGTCAGACTTTTAATGCAAGCGTCTAATGTAAGTCTCTTGTAGATACTAGCTATAGGCTGTCATCCATGAGCAAATATGAACATCAGAATAATGATCTCTGAATTCACATTTTACATATCGACAAGATAAATCCAAATATTTGTTTTATCGTTCCTTTTCAACTTCCACCAGATCCAAGACGGACAACAATATTAATAAATAATAAATGTTCCGGACATATAACACACAACGCCATCTAGTCCCAAACTAAGCAGAGCTTGTGTTATGGATACTAGACAACTGATATATTTACTTATATATACTTTTTTTTTCACATAACCTACATAAAATTTTAGAACATTATTATGGTATAGTTATTTCAGAATATATTATTCATCATTTGCCTTGTAAAGCAAACAAATAGACATTGGCACTTAAAACAATAATCAAAATATTATACGTTTTATTAAAATATTAGACGCTTTATTGATTATTACACCAGAAGTGAATCTCATGATAACTTTTACAAAATAAAGGACATCCGTCGAAAGAAATTTATTATATTAAAAGGCATTTTTTTTTAATCGCCTGCTAAAATGACTTTATTCTGCCTAATTTAAAGCATGAATAGAAAAGAATCGTGGTCACTAATCTCATCGCAGACACAGCCGCGATGCTTAAAAGACCCAAGGTCAAATGTACAAATTCCAGGTTTTGATTGATTGGCACAGGAAGAAAGATTCGAGAGCGTATACTTTCCATTCTAAAACGATGATCTCCAAGGCCAGTAAGTGTGTTGTTCTTTGTTCTCTAGTTTAGAGGCAGGAAGAAGATGGGACCAGTTGGAAGTTGGAAGAGAAATGATGAAGGCTATGCATATTGTAGGTAGATGTATCATTCGTACCTTTGAGTGCAAAATATTTTACTTAAACAATAAAAAAATTGCAAAATATTAACAATGAAATGTCTCTATCAATAAGTATAAAATAACATATTATACGTATTTATATAAAACCTATTGTGTTTTATTATAATATAAAATCTAAAGTAAAAAGTCCCCAAAAAAACAAAAAACATATTTTTATTTACGTAATACCGTTACATTTTCACTTTATACTTTTTTTGACATTTAACCGAAGTTAATGACGCGACGCTGGACAAAACTGAGTCGATTTTTTCGCTCAGTCGATTACTTTTTGTATGACAGAGAAATCGATCCGAATAAGATCTTTCTTAAAATCAACACGATTCAATGAAGCGGTTGATACTTAGTTTTTTAGACACCGTTACGTGCTTTGTAAGAATCGGTTCATAAGTTTTTATTGCGAGATCCATTTCTTTTGTGTTGAAACATTGTAAGTAGCGACTTTCATACTAAATCAGATTGTAAATGGAAGTTTATTTATGAACTAGTTGATTTTGATGATACGTAATCAAAGTTGCAATCAACTACATGTATTTTCAACATTTTGTATAAAGGTATCAACGTGCTATGTAGGACTAAATTAAGTATGACTCGCTGACAATGTTAAAGTAGGCCAGAAATGAAATTCTGGAAGGGGTCCGGATCTGGGAGGGGTCCGGATCTGGGAGGGGTCCGGATCTGGGAGGGGTCCGGATGGCGTAAGAAAGCGGTTCTCGGATCTCTCCCGTCTCAGGCGCAGAGTGGCACACCGTGTGGTTTTAGTCGGTTCGATTCTGACACACCGCCCCGCCGCAAACCCCGGTGGGGTGAAGGCCCGAGGGGGTTTCCAAACGTAAAAAAAGACCAGAAATGAAATTAACGGAGATCGTTTTTTTTTTTTCATTAATAATAATAAATAAATATTTCCGACATCTAACACACGACGCCATCTAGTCCCAAACTAAGCAGAGCTTGTATTATGGGTACTAGACAACTGATATAATACTTATATACTTTTTTTTTGTAAATACATACATATCATACATAGAAAACACCCAAACTCCGAAACAAATATTTGCAGATCATACAAACATTTGATCCGACCCGGGAATCGAACCCGAGACCTCAGGAACAGCAGTCGCATACGCTACCGCTAGGCTACCGAGGCAGTCGTCATTATTTTCGTCACGACGAAGACTTGAAGACTCGAAGACTTAAGATTGGAAAACTTAGAACAATTGACCTTGGCAGAATTAGCTGATTAGCTGGTTATAATTTCATCAAAAGAAGAAGAATAAAATTAACTTGGACCTCTTAAATGTGTAGACCACCTGAGCCCCGCGGTGTTACCGTTCAAATCGGTATAGCTTTTCCAGAGACTAGAAAACAAATTATTTTAAATTGTTCATTTGATGTAAGTATTATCTATACTTTTCATTCATTAAAAACTGTTAATTTGCAATTACAAACAGACACTTCAGTTTTATTTATTCAGTTTATATTTAATAAACTACCCGCAGCAGCACTAACCCGCATTTAGGTTTACCTATAAGTATATATCACATGCAATTTGTATAATTCAGGTATTTTATACGATACCTAGGCAATGTATACCATACCTGGGGCGTCCAGACAATGTATGAAACATTATGAATATTATTGTCCATTACAGACTTTACTAGGTATCTCTAATCACTAGAGATTGTATGGAATACTACTAATCCACCGGTAATGCGTAATGAATAGATTTTGGTGTGTATTTATTATATTTTCTGTTACTACCTAGCAACGTACAAATTGACATGCAATGGAAACGTGTTCTGTTTGCTTAAAATCAACTTTATTCAGAATCATAAAGGCTTAAGTTAGGTTAGAACAGTGATCATCAAAGATCCACTTTGTTATTGTTGAATCATTTGTATTAGTTGAATTATATATATAAGATATATTGTTAAGGGTTTTCTAAAATAAACCATAATTTATTTCTCTGAAAATACAAAGTTTTGTTTTATTTATCATACCCTTCCAATATTACAATAATTCTTGGTCAACTATGACAATTACACTTTCAACTCACCTGAAAAATACTAAGAAACGACATTTAAAGTTCACTAATATCGATTCATCAAATATATCCTTTCGTTTATCTTTCTACCAGTTTTTATAACAGAAATTATAGAAATAAATGTCAATATCATCCGCCATTAAATCACGCGTCATTCCGCTCTAAGCGCCACAACAACTAATAAACGCGCAAAAGCGCGGCAAATTTGAATTAATGAAATGCCATTTCATTACATATATGTTAAGGTTACGTTGGAACAGTGACCATTCCAGATCCTCTGAGTGAGAGATCCTCCAAATGAGTTAGAGTGGATTGCTTTTGACCTGTTCCCGTAGATATCACATTACCCTCCGCGCATTAGGCATTGTATAGAGTACCAAGGCAAACTATAAAATAAATAATATTTCACACATTATCTACACATTTTAGGTATTGTATATATTATCTAGGTATTGTATAGAATACCGGATTATACAAGTTATATCATTTTACTGTAAAAGGAAATGTTCATACTGCTCTCTAATAACCTTAAATACACATGTTTCTACAATTCGTTCTTCAATAACAGATATTTTCATTCGCTATCCTCTTACCTTCCTGTACCGTACCTTGTATGTGATAATAAACAACATGTCTTCACGTGGTGTGCTTGAAATAAATTGCATACTATGTCGTAGTGACGCTTACATACCCGTGTTCTTATAAGGTATGGAGATAACACCAACTAACATTAGTTCTGTTGGAGCTACAGGGGTTAGTGGTCAAGCTTACGATTGGGCGAGTAAAGCGATTCCCGTCCTGAGATGTTTATGCCGGTACTTGATTCTCACGACATTAAAATGTGTGATTTTGAAGCGTTAGTAAAGAAAAGGAAGCAAAAACATACTATAGTTTTATGCTTTGGATTGTCGGCTCTAAGATTTATCAAAATACGTTTTTGGAAACTGACTTGTACTTTTATTATAATATTAAGTTAAAATTATTTGAATATTTAAAGAAAAAGTTCTATCTTTTGCTGCAAGGATTGAATGGGACTACTTATATATAATCTTTATAAGAGTAAACAGCGTGTCTAGACATTATTATTTACCGTTACTTAAAAGTGTTCAAAGTTCTTTGATAATAGATAGATAGAAGTTTTATTTGTTGTTAAAAAGCAATTGGTGAAATAATTTTGTTTATAAATAAAGCTAAAAGAAAAACAACCCAAATCATAGGTGAATATTTGAAATACTAGTAGGATAACGCACTCTAATGATCTTGTCGTTGACCTTAAAGTAATCATTAAAATGAAAACAGAACTGGATGCCTCCGGGAGATAATACATCTATGCGCAAAATGACATACTCGCAACCGCGACTAAAAAATTGTAGCTACCGGTGATGGAGCGGACATGGCTTAGGTGAGGCGTCGATGTTGAGTCGAATAAGCGGAGTATACCATCATTGTGTGATAAAGCTGGTCTGACAAGTCAAAAAATGATGATTCGTCAATGTTTCTATTTAATAAAGCTGACAGGCTACAAAATTTTCATGTTAGAAAGTTTACGTCTTTAATAAAACTTTTTAAGTCACAGCTTGTGTGACAATTTGTAGTGAAATACTTTTAAATCTACTGTGTAAAACAGAAAATGGTCACGATATATTCACATATTTGTAGAGTTGCCTGAGCAAATGACAGGAGTGCTAGCACTGTCAAATCATATTTTACATAGTAAAATCATATTTTGAAATGTAAGAAAGTGTTTGTAAAATTTTATTCAAATTTTGTTAATGGGGAATTCATTAGTCGCTTAACTTTCCAAAAAGTATATTTCTACTTTCATGAATTTATTTTCACATGCAATGAAATAAAACAATCGATGTTGCAGTAGTGATCTATTCGTTGTTTTAATTTGCCAGTGGACATGTTGTGAGTGGACATTCCTGGAATAATAACTTGAAAATAAAAGTGGCTATATTAGCCAACTGATGAGACTTGTTTCACAATGCTAACCTATGTAATACTTTAGGATGCAACTGAACAAAACAAAAATAACTTTAGTAAGTTTCTCCAGTGGTTCCATCCTGGTGATTATAATTCCTATGATATGCTTAAATTCACTACTATCTTTAGATAATATTTTATTATTATATGTTAATCGTTGCCACAATTGTTACTGATGATTGTTGACTGTGGTGTTTTAATATATTATGTAAAATTTTGGTAACCCTTAACTATCCAGTATACTTTTGTAATGTAACTGACCATACAAGACAGACTTTTGTAGTGTGACAGACTCATTTGGCAAATGTAAGGTTAATTAAAGAAAAGAAAGCCTTTTTTATTAATGCCTTTTTGCCGCTTATTTTCTTACAAATGTTACAATTCATTCTTTTTCAGAATGTTCTGAGCAGACATTGCGATTGCATTGATCACAACAGTGTTCAGAAGCCCTTAAAAATTTGGAATGGCAAATATAAAAATGCTTCTTCCTTTTGGCAGCAGAAGGAAGAGGTTCAGAAGATTGAAAACCTTCCAGCTTTGACGTTACCGCGCCACGTCTTGCAACACTGCTAAGTGGTGTAATTGGTTAGGCTTTTCTTGCTACGTCTCTGTATATGAGGTTTTACCAACTCAGTTGCGATTTCACACAAAAATTGTCAGTATCAGTATATTTCAATGTTATTCCTAAAACGTGATCGTCGAAAAAAAAATGTAGCAGCTATAATAAATCCGATAGATCTGTTATAGCTTGTCTCGGAGAAAGAATCGCCTTATGAATACCACCTCAAATTATGTTGTGTCGAGGCGTCTGCTTTGTCTGTCAGGTTCTGATTTTATAGTTATTCCATATTTTCTTTCATAAATGTCAATAGAGACGTATTGTTGTAATGGTATATCATCTAACTCGCTCCAATTATGGAGCGAGTTAGATGATATACCATTACACTTACTCTGAAACGGTAGAACGAATTATCGTTCTACCGTTTCAGAGTAAGACAGAAATAAGCATTAACTCAAGACATTACAATAGGAATGTCTCGTAGTCAATATTCACATAACCCTTACTTATAAATCGATAAACAATCACAAACAAAAGCTATTAGTTAATCCTTATTAAGTACAATCAGTGACAGCGGGAAGGGACTGACGTATCGACCGACACGGGACTAGAAAGTCCCACCGAGACTATGAGACTTTGGCTGTCTTTGACTATCGACTTTCGCGGGCGTTCCTATCGATCACCGTTTTATCGATCGACTGGACACGTGTTAACAAGTAGGCCTGTAGCGACGTTTGATAAGACCTTATTTATGGTGAGTCGATGGTAACTTCGGCAATGTTGTTTATTAGATAGCCGAGGCACATTCATTGATCGTTTTGTTGGATCTATGTTGTATTGTTTAATTTAATGGAAATACACTGCTTCATTGCATGGGCACAATGTCAGTTTAAATTTATGTAATCCTAAATCAAGATTAAACGGTATTTTAGAAATACTGATGTAATATCTTTACCGCTCTATTATTAGACGTGATGGTATTTTAAATTTCTTATTTTTATGTTCAAAACAGTAAATATTTGTATACATTTATACCTGTACTTTAAAAGTATAGACGACAATGAGTAATAATGTAGGCACTATTACAATTGAAAGGCAAGGCGCATGTCAAATGGTAATAAATTCACAGTAAACAGATTCAATGAGAACTTGTGGTAATTATAGTAGCGCAGTGGAGGTGGAGGTCTCGGGTTCGAATCCTGGGTCGAAACAAATGTTTGTGTGATCCTACAAATATTTGTTTCGGAGTTTGGGTGTTTTCTTTGTATAGTATGTACGTATTTACAAAAAAAGTATTCATGTATTCATTTCAGTTGTCTAGTACCCATAATACAAGCTGTGCTTAATTTGGGACTAGATGGTGTTTGTGTGTGTAGATATCCGAAATATTCATTATTATTATTATTTATTAATTTGACACATTTTTCTTACCCTTACATTTTATTAATCAATCAATTAATAATAGCGAGAAAAAAAAACTCCTTTTCCTAATCCATTAGATAGCAGTATTTCGGTAGGAGGCTAATTTAAAATCATAACCGATGAAGTAGTTTGAAATAAATTACATAAATTCAAATCAAACCCAAGTCAATCTTGCGTGTCACATTTCACACTTGTATCATACACCCTCTGGGTCCAAACTTGTATGGTTCGTAACCATACCTATGGAGTTCGATTTTCTCTCCAAAATAAGACCAGCTTCCTTTCTATGCCCATGGCCGGATGTCTCTAGAGAGTGACAAATATAGCACACAATGAGCATGTCGCCATGATAGGATGTAAGGGCTAACGTCAACAGGAACGCACTTGTTTTACTGAGTTAGCAATGGGCTTGCTAACTCAGTAAAACAAGTGCGTTCCTGTTGCTTAAGTAATAAACTTTTGATTGAATGTTTTATAAAATAATTAATAGCAAAAACTGTTCTGAAACGAATTGAATTTTAATTCACACTTACAACTCTAGCTAATTAATTTGACATTCGGATACATTGATATGGCGAAAACTTCGATGACATAATTGAGTAAGGTTATTCTGTGCTTAACAGAACGTTCGCAAGAAAAAGCTTAGAAGGAGTTAGAGTTAAAAACTAGTCTCAGTTGCTTACGTAATAAACGTTTGACTGACCATTTGACCACTGATAATGGTAGCTTATGCAACTGCTGTGCTTGAGGTCTCGGGTTCGATTCCGAGGTCGGACGTAATGTTTGCATGATCCTATGTATAATATGTATTTACAAAAAAAGTATGTATGTATTTATATCAGTTGTTTAGTACTCATAATACAGTTGGGAGATTAGGTGGCGTTGTGTGTTTATCCAATCTTTTGGATAATACTTCATCATCATCATCATCATCAGCCTATCGCAGTCCACTGCTGTACATAGGCCTCTCCAATTTTACGCCACTTAGTTCGATCTATGGCAACTTTAACTATAACTCTTCCCCGACAGTACTTTTCTTCAGTGGTTCCTTTCAATTTAAAAGAGACGAAAGGTGTTTTTATCATTGTGTTCTGCACTCTTTAGTTTTTTCAAACAGTTTATTTTTAAAAGGTCTTATTTTATGTAATAATGAGCTCTAGCCACCAGAGTACACTTATGACGTGTAGGTATACGCATGTTAAACTGCCATAGTGTGTCAATCCTGCCTTTAAATTAAACAGGTCTTTATAACAAACCAAAAAAATATTTGTTTAAAACATTTTCAGGGTCTCTACAGAACCATTATCCCAATACGACACTATAAGTGAGAATAGTTACAATTAGCTGAACCTCGCGGTGTTACCCTCTTTTGTTGTTGTAACCGCTGGTAACCGCCGCGGGGTGAAGCTTGTCTAAAAAGTAGCGTGAGTTACCTTTATATCATTAGCTATATGCCAGTGAAAATCCCGTCAAAATCGGTCCTGCCGTTCCACAGATTAACCGAAATAAGCAGATAGACAGAGATTTTTTTTTTTACAATTTTTTATTCTATACATTATTTTTTTTTGCTATATTTACTTTGTTCTAATGTTACACGGCTAACGGCTATTCTAATGTTACAAACACAGACTAATTTATTTGTATAGATTATTTATATAAATGTATAATTTGCTGTAATATATCTTAGGGCAACTTCTTTGATGCTCGACAGGTTACAGCTATAGATAGATGTCCATATGTTTTAAAACGATAGTGAAAAGCTTTATGGTGCGTTATATAGGGGATCGCTGAGCGTGGGCAGCTGAAGGTGCGCACCCACGTAGCCGTCAGGAGCGCAAAGCCGCAAGCGCGCCAATCGGGCTGGTGTAACTGACCGCGCTGCACGCGCTACACGTATGTCACCAGCGCCACGTCGCGTTGCATGCTCAGGCGCACATACCGACCATAACAAGGACGATACGATACATAAGCTGGGGTACATAAGCGTGTACAGCGGGTATACCCCATAATCGTTGTAGTATAGGAATCGAGTAAATTTGTTTTGAATTTTTTGTCCCATAAGCCTCCTGAGGATTCCGGATTATTGGTGACGCTTCTAGGAGACTGCGAACGAGAGCATTGTACAAAATCTTCATCAAAGACATTTTATTAAAACTTTGCAATTTCACAAAATTTATCCTAAATATCTAAATGATTTAATGCAGATAGTTACTATATGATAACGAAACGTCAACTAAACCTCGAATACTAGTTAAGCACGCAATAAACTCACTATCCATTTCATGTGGCTAGCGCAGTGGAATTGGGCCCGGCTGAAGCTCATCACACTGCATTTAGCTACGTTAAAGTAAGGTTTATTGCTAATGTTCCACTGCACTACCTGATCTATGTCTGCCTGCAGTCGCACAGTCTATTTTTTGATGCCGCACATTTTAGCAGTAACTGTGTTTAGTTCAGTACCGAAAAAACGTTAATTAGAGAAACACGCTTCCTCTATCTATAAAAAAATGGTAACATATTAATAAATTTTATTAAATAAAAATACTTTATGTAGTCTTGTAAAATTATCTACAAGATTAACTGTAATATTTCCAAGCACCAGCATATTTTCCGTTGTATATCCAACGATGCTGATCAAGCCCGAGTGAGACCGAGTTACTGTACTAAATTCACAACAAAACTGCCGTGTTATGGGTGTCACAAAAAATTAAATCGGAGGATATTTTAATCCAGTCGTAATAGTATCCTATATCTGTGTAATAGGTTACACGTGAATTTTTTCTCTTGAAGGACACCAAACCTATTTGAATGTATCCTTTAACGATTAGAGCACTTCCAGAGTCACCTCTGTAAAAAAACATAATATAAAATAAATGCAAAGAAACATTGGTAACTTCACGCTCGTAATTTCACGAACGCTTAGTAGTACTAGATACTTATTCGCGAATATCATATTCATACATTCATTCAATTTTGCCTTTAACTGTGTTATAAGACGTTGCTTCCTACCAAATTTCAAGATTATGAGTTCACGGGAAGTACCCTGTAGGTTTTGATACCCTCATGAGTGTCGAAAAATTGCAGCATAAACTGCTCATTATGTGATGTAACTAAAAAGTTATGCTTTTGGCAATTATTATTTTCCATTCCGTTTCCATTCCAAGGGTTCCATTTTTTCTTAGGTATATAAGATACGGACCCTAAATCAAATAAATCAGGCTTATATGTTTGTTAGAATTGAAACATTGTATGAGGTTCATTGTATCAAACTGATGTTTGATGATTACAACGTTGACAGACTGTTTACAGTTAGACGATAATTTTAATGAGTGTAGCTTGCTCCTAAAGTTAGTCTTTCCTGTAAGGAATTGAGCGACGGAGTGATCTATTCAAGCCATGGCTTTAACAAGCGTTCGCGAACTAATGGAAATAACGAGTAAAAGTGGCGCCTCTTAGATTTTTCCTCCTATCGTTGTTGCCATTCTTCTATTAGGTCGTTGTAGACGTCAGACTGATGTTGAAGTTATCTTGTGAATTATCATAGTCTCGAAAGGCAAAAAGTTGCATTACGTGTTTTTTAGTGTTGAATAAGTACATGGCACAACGGTGTCTCCCATTTTCTGCAGGGCCAGTTACTAAACTAACAAAATTCAAAAAAATATTTTGGACAGAATTAGTCATTGTTCGAGACCTCATTTCGAACTATGGTAATATTAACTTTTTTTACTTACTTGAGAAACGTTCTCGGAACCCTTGGGGTTCAAGAATATTTCTCAATTAATATTTAGATACTATAATTGGAGTGTCACCTACTTTCTACCGAATTTTTAAATGGTGAAACCAATAAAAGTCTTCAGCAAAATAAAATTTTTAGTCTTGAACGCTTTACCTCGAGCTCTAAAACTGTGTATGATTAACTAGCACAATTGCTGCTCCCTTCAGAATTATTGTGCGTGATTGATTAAATCTTCATTGTCTTAACCAATGGCTTAGCAGAAAAGGACCTATTCCGTGACCAGCCAGTCCAATTCATATTATTATGTCTGGGGTCTTACATTGTGTGAGATAGGGAAATATGGACTCAATCTGTGCAACACACCGAGTTTCTTCAAAAATAATTTGATATATAACTACATAACTACACCCTCTAAATAACTACAAAATTCAACTCTCAATATGTCTATGCTGAGGATTTCGATACTGGCTGAAACAGTTAAAGAAGTACTGTCAAGCGAAGGTGATACGATAAATGGTGTCTCTTTTGCGAGTTTTCGGGTAATTGCATAACTATGGACTTCACACCACAATTTTTTTTACCCAGTTTCTCAAAAGTCCGATTTATTTTATTACGACACGGCTCTTATACCTTTTTGGTAACAGATTAACCAACATGATTTTATAATTTACAACTAAGAACCGGAGTGTCAATTCTTTAAAACTTCAAACAAAATTAGAATCTGAGGCTTGTAATAAATTTTTAAAAAAATGTTTTCTTTTTTGTATAAATTATTATTTGTCTCTTTTTTCTGGAAAAACCAGTTTAATTCCTAAAATAGTTGTGAAGGACCTCCTCCATGACCTATTCAAAGAATCCAGTCTAAAAAAGGACTCTCTCTTTAAGGTTGAAATATATTCGAAGTTCTGAACAGGGTACAAGGTTTTCCTCCAATAGTTTTAAGGGCTTCGTAAATGTTGATTCTAGTATGGTTTATTTTAATAACGTTTTTGAAAAGCTTTTACGCCAATGAGAGGAATCAAGGTTCAAAATTGTCTGTAAGAGTAATAAATCTATACCGCGGAATAGATCACTTTGACAATGAGCTCTCATTCTCTGTTGAAGCTGTCAAGCTGTCGTTACATCTTACTACGAAGTGTGCTTTTTGCTTGTCTACTAAGCTGTATAAAAATGAATGTGCTGTTATTCTTTTCACAACTCTAATTTGTAATTAAACCGTTCTTACATTGAAGGAAATTCCTCATCATTGACACCAGATGCACAAAAAACTCCTTTACGTTTGCGTTTCAGTGACCTTATACAATCTCGAGTATTCCAGACAGATTGTTCCATAGCTTTAATTAAATCTCCTGATACCCCATTAACCTCCTGAAAGGAAATATAATCAATATTACTAATTAACAAAGTTACTAATTAAGACGGTTTAGATGACACGTAGCAAAATTAAATGCATTATACGTGTTATTGTCCAATAATTTTATCTCGAATATCTTCTCATAATAAGCCATTACAATTCTCAGATTTATAATAGTGGACTAAGAATCGAGTTATTTCTAGATTGCTTGGTTCTGAATTTCGAATTAATGATGTTTTACTTAATGTTACAATGAATAAGACTCTAATGGGTCATTTTTCAGATCACTAATTATACTAATGCGTCATCAAATGATTGATGTTTACAAATAAATGTACTAATCTAAGTTATTCAAATCTATCGTATAGTAGGTTAAAGGCTCCTTAAAGATTTTTCACACATATTCACACACAAACACACACACACACACACACACATACATACACTCACATACACACACACACACATACACACACTCACATACACACAAACAAACACGCGCGTGCGCGCACAAATAAAATTACACTCACTTGTATTTTTATTTGACTTATAAACTCCAAACTTAGACTGGAAATATTTGCTACTATTATTATTATGTATTATATTATTGTTTCTCTTTCTTTTCTTTATGTATAATTACGAGAGGGAGTCATCTTGGCTGCCATATTACAGGTTTATACTTAGTTTGGAGGCCAAGAGAATGTGTCATTTTTGCAGTACCAATAAACATTATTGATTTTGATTTGATTCTTTCAAATTCAAAAAGTTCTCTTTCCTTAATACAATGATAAGTAAAGTTACTTACATCAACGTAACCCCAGCCTGCTACCAGTGCTCTCTCCTTGTATGGTGGATTCTTCATTAATGCTACCCGTCTCACAGTTGAACTAAATTTAAGTGAGGTCCTCGTACTGACTAACGCTATGTCATTACTAATTATTCCAGCTTTATAATTGTCATGAAGAAGATAACTAAGAGCGAAATAGATGTTCGGGTTATGTTTATTAATGTCTCCCACGTGTGCTATGATATAAGACTTAGACAGACAGTCATCCGCGCAATGCGCTGCAGTTAATAACAAGCGCTGATTCACGATCGATGATCCACAAAGCCAATATCTCACATTATTGTCTTGTGCTATGCATTTGATGTGAAGGGCTGCACTGTGTGGAACAGTAGTTATGTCTATATACCGGCCACCGACAACTCTAGGTTCGGGTCGAAATTTTCCGTCAACTATCGGGTATAAAACGGTACAAATAAATAAAGGTACTAACATATTTGCTATCGAACGAAGCTAAATGATTGAATGTCGTCTTATACTTCCCATTCATTAAGTGCGGCTGTTAAAGTTTTATGTATAAACATTCTAAGGTACACGAGGTCATTTAAAATGATGTAGTAATCACGTTGAAAGTCATATTGAACGATTTTTTATTGCTTGGTGTTTCCCCAACAGGCTATACCAGTAAAATTCCAAACGACAATGAAATGTAAATTCTGATTATTATGAATCAAAGTAATTTGACGGGAAATTTGACGATAAAAAGTTTTTTTTTATCGTCAAATTCAATGTACCCATAGGGAATGTGGATGGTAGCCACCACGAGGAAAGCACCTGTTCTCGTTTATCAGAATAACAAATTCTTACCATCCATCAAATTTTATGGCAATGTTTTTTTATGTAGTAGGGGGCAACGTTTCGCCTGATGGTAAGCGACTACCACCGCCTGTGGACGTACACAACACCAGAGGTGTAACAAGTGCGCTGTCGGCTTTTGGGGGATGAGGGAGGGGTATGGGTCTCCAGCATCCTCCTTTTGGAACCGTTTCGGAAACCTTGTGGAAGACTTGATGTGTGCTATGTGTGTGATGAAAAAATATAAAGACCGTTAATGACATTCCACATCGAACAATTGCATTAAATTATGCCTAAAACTATTGTGATTATATTATTTTACTATTCAATCTTAATAGGTCAAATCCTCCATTGTAATATTAAGCCCATATCCAGTATAGGACTACTAAAGGCTATTGTTCGAAACTTCGAAGTGTCAATTCGAAATTAACTAATGTGGTATTCAGGAATTGAGCTAAAAGCGAACGTATGACGCCTTTTCCAACATTGCAATTTATATCAGGGTGACACCGAGTTGTACCATTATTAGGATTCTCTTCAAAGAAAAAAGTTCCTCTAAAAATGCTTTTGAGAATTCAATATACTATAAAAGTACTATATATATTCGCTGACTACATAGATAAAATAAATATTTTTTAGTTCTGTTGGTTTCTTTACTAGTACTACTATTAGAGAACCTTCAAATCCTTTAATGACTTTCCATGAATAAACTAGCTGTAATCTTTTCCGCTTCACTGTGGGCACATAGCCATAGCAATGATGAAAAATAAGAATCAAAAACTAACGAAAAAAATAGTTGAAAACAATATTGGGAACCCATTTAACATTTACGTATATATATATATATATATATACTGATTTGAATTAAGAGCATTCTAGTTGGTTAGAATAGCTAGTTTCATTCTATTGCTGTGCAATCAAACTGCACCATCATACTACATCTAAAATGTCTATTTAAATAGTATCCAGCTGCGCAGTAAAACTGTGTTAAAACTACGTAGTATACCTGTAATAACCAAAATTTACGGTACTTTTGCTTGTTCATCGTTGTTTTAACAGGACATAAACGGAGCTTTAGAAGTTTAAACAAGTACTGAACAGCGGCAGAGCGTACTTGAACGATTCATTGCTCTAGAATATTTTCTAAACTCACAACACAGATTTAAAAGATAATAATTCTAACTTTAAGAGAGCAGAACAGAAAGGAGTAGCGGTTTTATTGGCAAAAGAAGTAAAAATAGAAGAGAGTGTAGGATTAGGTACAGCTGCGTAAAAATAATTTCTATTTTGTCATTCTCTTTGAAAGTATTTTTTTATCTGTAATTAATTAACAGAAACTAGTACAAAGTAAGTGATTTCTATATGTGATTAAATAATTCGTAGTATTTCCTGTTCAAATATTGAGCTTTTGCTTCAACTTCGTTGATGTCATTCATTTGTCACATATCTCTGTCTTCTTTTTTGCCACTAGGCAATAGGAGACAATTTTATTGGTATATTTATTACCTATACTAACAGCAATTTTTTTATTTATAGTTTATTTCAAGCTTAAGTTTGCCAGTAAATGAGTATGCCATATTTGTCCATATGCATGATATAAATTGTATACTACTTAAAATCTAAGTGAGCCAAAGGAAAAAAAAGAAAAAACTCTTCGTGACGGATTAAAAATATAGAGTGTCATCACCCCTTTTCATCCCATGGGTGATCTTAGAGGCGACTAAGGAAACAAACCATGTAGGATAAAATCACTAAAAAGTGAAGGAAAACTTAAAACAAACACCATATTAACCAATCTGGCCAGTGTGGTATAGTACTACAAGAGTTCATGTATACATTGCTCCAGAGTGGTGAGAGTTCATATGAAGCTGTTCTGTTTTATAGAATACAACTATAAAGGATACTCTAAAAGACTTGTGGCAGCCGTTCATGTGCTGCCACTGTGCCTACTCGACGATAACCGGCTAGAGAGCCTCCACGGCGGCTAAGCCAACACGCGGAGTCTTCAGCCGGGACGTTCAACGAGCGATCGTAGCTTGATGTGCGGGATCACGCTACTCGAGTTCCTTTTCGAGAACTCGATTTCAATTAAACTGACCTGAAGGTCAATGTTGTAGGCCACTACTACTACTTCGAGAGAATCTTCGACGCCAATTTTCTATAGTGACAGTAAAGACACGCAAATGTTTTATTTCGGTGAAGCTGCTTCATTTATATGTATGGTTATATAATTTTATGGCTATTCTGTTGTTAATAAGAAATAGCCTTTTTTTTTTTTTGACGTGGTGGAATGCCTTTACGCACTTCGCTCCCCCCCTGCGGGTACAGGGGGTTCGCTTCGTGTGGGACTCCGGGCTGACACCAGCCAGACTACCCACTAAACCACCACGGTGTGCCACTCTGCGCCTGAGACGGGAGGGATCCGGGAACCGCTTTCTTACGCCATCCGGACCCCTCCCAGCGCCAGCCCGCACTGAAGCGGGCTCCGTCTCCGATGGTAAACTCTCAAGGTGGGCGACGTACGGCACACGCGTAACGTCACCCCCCCTCGCGGGAATAAGAAATAGCCTAACTCAGTCAAGCCAACCAAAGAATATATGAAGCAGTTAAGGGATATATAAAGTTTAATTTATATTGCATAGCATTCTTTTTACGTTTGTTACTATCCATTCATAGAAGTAACCTGTATCGGTGTAGATTACCAATGCCCGATTAACATTTGGTTTTTTGAAGGAGACGATGCCAATCTGGATGTATTTTCTTACAACGAGCGGACTGCCAGAGTCACCTCTGAAAGAATAAATTATAAAATTAAACAATAAAAACAAAACAAACAACAACCCATAATGTCCCACTGCTGGGCTCAGGAGAGGGCTAATTTAGTTAGAGACATACATGAAAATATTGTCCTTTTTATTATAATAAGAGGAAATAAGTAAGTTAGGTTTATACAAGGAAGCACTATACAGAAAAAAATAAAGTTTAAAGAAACAGTTTGAACAAACCATACGTTGTTTAGATTTATTGTAAATTAAGCAAAGTTTTTTTATCTAACTATAACCACATATAAGCCGAGGGAAAAAGATACCTAATTTAGGTACTTATTCATACCGCTGTTATGACCTACTATATAATGATAGAGGCCCTTTAATGTGTCTTTAAAGACAACTCCAAATGCTGTATATGAGATCTCGGGTTCCATTCCCGGGTTGCACTAAATGTTTGTACGATTTGCAAATATTGGATTCAGAGTTTGAGTGTTGTCTTTGTATAATATGTATGAATTAAAAAAAAAACTAAATAATTATTAATATCAGTTGTCTAGTATCCATAACACAGTGTGGGTGTGTGGTGGGTATCAAATATTTGGAAAAATATTATAATTATTAATGAACATGATAATAGTTCTTCTTTAAAACCATTATTATCACTGTTTAACAATAGTTATTGTTTATTACTGTTTAAGAACTATCCTTTTTTATATTAGGGGGTTGTCGCACTCCTCATAGCTGGCCTTTATGTACCGCTTGGACCTTCTACGGTTAAAATAAATGGTTTTCAATCACAATGTAAAGAATCTTACTTTTAGTCTAAAGTACTAGAAACTTCAATAACAAAAATAGACCTTAGTAATCCACTGGATACAGGTATTCCCTTAGAAAAGACGTTCCAAGCGGAATTGAACCAAGTGGCATGCAATTAGAGTAAACTGGAAAGGCCTATGTCGAGCAGTGGACTGCGATAGGCTAATGGTGATGATACCACGCTGGCCGGATGGTTTGGTATAGGGTTTGTTTGAAGTTCGTCATCTATATGCAATGCTGTTGTCTTGCGTTGTTTGCTACTTTATCGGCTAATTACGACACTCACGATATGAAAAGTGTAAAGTAAAATTATCATAAAATATTACGTTGAAGCGTAGCCACGCAATGTTACACTGCTTCCACAGAATGTTCCATTTGGTATTTTGCGCAGCAAGATTTCACATTGCGGCAATTCCACCACTTTTTGTTCCGTATACACGAGATTCGATGTAGACTTAACATTTTGCTCCTAAAATATAAACGACCGTGTAAATCAATTATTTAATATGTTCATCATAATACTGTCACCTTTACTACATATTTATTTAACTTTCATTTCAGCGATATCGTGTTTAGTTAGAAACAAAGAGAACCTAGGAGTTCATTTTTATGCAAAGTCATCTAAATACGAAATAGAGTCAGTTGTTCAGCTATCTCTGAGATTTGGGGAATGTGCTTTAACGTGAGTATGAGTATAGTTAGTAATTTACCTTCTTCTACTTGAAAACGTCTTGGTATACTGTGTTGGACTCACTATTAACTCTAAAATATGGTAAGCTAATAGTGTTGACTTTAAAGGTACTTACTACCTACCTCCTAGCCTACTCAGTTACTTTCATTCGTAATCACTCTGGTTACTTTTACTTAAAGAACTTGGTAAAAATATTGAAAAACTCACATCAACCAAACCCCAGCCAGCTAACCGCGCCAATTCATTATGTGGTGGTCTCGGCATCAAAGCCACTCGGCTAACGGAATTACTAAATACAAAAGACGTGGTCACCAAAACCAAAGCAATATCATTATTTACTGTTTGTTGAGAATAATCTTGATGAATGAGGAAACTATGGGCAGTTGAAAATGCGCCTCCGTTGACGTGTGCATGACCTGCAGCTACCGTTATTGAAGAATTTTCTGTGCAATAGAACAAACAGTGTGCCGCTGTTAATGTTAAACGCTGATTTATGATAGATGAGCCACAAAAATACAATTCATCGTCACCATCCTCACTACATCTTATGCCAAGGTAGGCGATGTATGGAAAGTCGTGTATGTCGGCGCGTCCGCCACCGACCACGAATGGTTCCATTTTAAAATCACTCAAAACCACACAAGTAAGTAAAATAAAAGTTGTAACTTGCATTATAACTGTTTATAAACTAGTCAAATGATTTATCGTAATTACTACCTTATCGTCTGATTAATGACTTCAGTTTGTTTTAATGAACACTTACTTTTCACAATCAAATTTTGCGAACCCAATATTACCTGACTGAGGGTCAATAGTAGAACATTATTTTGATAACCAAGTTAAATATTCTACGAAATTATTTGGGACACGTTTGTATGTGCATTATATTCAATGAAATACCCGTATATCGTAGGTGTATAGAAAATTTATTAAGACAAGACCAGTTACAACTGTACACTTAATCCAAGATAATACTCAAATTTCAGGCATACGAGCGTAGGAGGTACATCTACTTTCTGACTTCATTCCTTAAATAGGTATGTAAACGTTTATATTCCAAGAATTTAAAGACTTCTTGTACCTTAAAAAAACCGGCCAAGTGCGAGTCAAACTCGCGCCCCGAGGGTTCCGTACAAACCTGTAGGTATATTATATCACGTAATTAATCTCTACTATAAAACGTTGCTCTGTACCAATTTTCAAGATTCTGAGTTCACGGGAAGTATCCATTGGGGTTCTGATTTCTTTGCGAGTATCGAAAAAAAAAAAATTTATTGGATTTTGGGCCTCCGGTATCCTCACTCACTCGGTGAAACACGGGGCAGTCTCTGTTTTACACCGGTTTTCTGTAAGGCCGTGCTATCACTCCGGTCGAGCCGGCCCATGCATGCCGAAGCGTGGCTCTCCCACAGTATTTTACTCGGTATTTGCAGTATGAGCAACTGTATCATTTGATTGGGTTGGCTTAGAAATTTGATCTTTTTACAGCTCTAAGGGACAGTTGACTTGAGTATTTGATATGAATTGTAGCTTAATACCTTCAAGCGTTCCTGAGAAAAAAGGT
The DNA here is from genome assembly GCA_003709505.1 of Hyphantria cunea. Lineage (NCBI taxonomy): Eukaryota > Metazoa > Arthropoda > Insecta > Lepidoptera > Erebidae > Hyphantria > Hyphantria cunea. The sequence continues at coordinate 1,072,861 of PKRV01000930.1, forward strand.
CTTGACAGACAGACGGATAGCAAAGTTTCCGTTTTTTCCTTTTGAGGTACAGAACCCTAATATATAATAATAAAAAGATACCGTAGTAGTTTCAACTAGCTTCGTACAATCCAAAATGTCAGAGTTCGACTGCCACCTTCTTGGTATGTTCTCGAACCGTGAATTGTTCTCCTTAACCTGAAATATCGACTTGGTCAATCAACTAAGAGCCGTCGTAATTTTTGTCCACAATGTTGGCACTATCCCAGATCTAGGCAAGTAACGGTTCATCGCTCGGTAGTCTGCCGGTGGTTATTGCAGATTACATGATAGGCCATAGATTTATAAGCTTGGTATCGGCCGCCCCGAGTCTTGGCTATAACTGCGATACTTAAAGTAAACACCTTTATAATAACTTAATAGTATGCTTAAGTTAAACGAGCTTTAGTTCAAGTAAATAAGTCGTTATTGTAAAATCTGAACAGTTTTTTGGATTCTTGTATCACGTCATGCGCAAGAATTCTTTCTATGATAGACGATCTTCGAATGGTCTGACAGATGTGGTATGGAAAAAAATCTACACGGTTTTCAAACAAAAGAAGTTAAATTAAAGCCCCATGCCTTATTTAATATATAAAAACTTAACCTGCTTATGTGCACTGATATGATTAGTTTTCATTGCGTTTATTAGCAAAATATCAAACTTGTTATGGCGTCTTGTTTCCAAAATTAAGATAGTAGTCCGACTTGAGGACAATTGCGTTATATTTTACCATCCAATTTAACCTATGAGCTGGGCAAATATTTCATAGATTGTAATCTTGTGTGTTTCTATGCTGTGCATGCTGTTTGAGATATATATGCTGCTGTAAGTAGTTGTGTTGCCGAGTCACGGAATATCACACGTTGGTAGTTATTTAAAAGTTGGCACCGTCCGATTTGTAAATTCTGGCACTGCATATAATAACCGCTCATCACGTGACAGAGAAACTATGAACAATATATTTACTAGTTATATTTTTAAATGCACATAAATCGTAAACGATATACGATATAGAAGCAAAGTAAACACTTCAAACTATTTTATGAGAGATAAAATCGTCCCCGAGATTCTAAAACCTCTCTAACATTCATGTAACGTAAAAACAATTGATATCCAAAATACAATTTAATAATGTATGTCGTTAGAGGTCAACACTGTGTAAGTAGAACGTAATCCAAAATGTCTAAACTACTACAGAAGCAAAGGTAGCGCGGTGTGGTGAATGCACTTGAGTTACCACTACTCTTTGGATCAAACTCATGCGCGCAAGTAAAATATGAGAAATTTTCGATCTCTAGGCATTTGACGGTTAAAAACTTACAGTTATACTTTAACAGAATATAATATAGTAACATATGCAAATTAAAAACTATAAATCACTTTAAGTTTTAAGAATTTATCCTACAGCTAGAGTAATTTCTATCATTTATTGTAATGAACTTATAAAAACCGTTACAATTGTCAATTTCTAATTCAACAAATATTGCAATTACTGCACCTGTCGAATTTCATGAAAATGTGGTTATTAAACAACAATTTAATTGTTTCTGCTTCTGTGTCTGTTTAAAGTCTAGCTGAACTCACCTTGAATACATACAGTCTTTTTAAGCAAATAAAGCGTATTTACATGCAGCCACTTACTTACTTATACCTAAGCAAAAATATCGAAACTTAAAATATTACCCCGACTGATAAACTACGTAATATTGATGGAGAATGAGATGAGTTATAACAGAATATCGTAGTAAGGTTCACGGTAGTCGAGCAACAAAGAAAAAGTACTGCAAATGGTGGAACCGTTACCTAGAGAAGAGCGGAATAACTGTCGTGTTCCGGTTCCTAGCGTTCTCTAGCAAACTTTGATTGCCTCGCTCTAAACTTGACCTTTTATTGTTTTCACGCAGAATTTACATTAAATTACCACTCACCAGCTTAATATAGTAGTCCCTAGAAGTATTACCGATACTTGGATATTAGAACGGGCTGTGATGAATTTGAATTTCAGTTTAAATATATTTGTGATGAGATGGCGATTACATTTTTTTATGGTATGAAAGAGCAAATAGAGGGGTCAGCTGATGGTCAAATGACGTTGAAGCGGCTAGGCGACATAAGTGACTATCCCCGTCCATATTCCACATTTGCCACGTCACAAGTGAGTTATCGATTTGTCAGTCCCTTGTTCGTGATTATAAAAGGTGGCTGATTAACACCGTTTTATTCTGAGTCCGTAGTAGTAGGGTTTAAAAGGGTATAGAAGTACCGTATGTACATATAGGTTACTCCATTGGTTCCAATGACAGTGAGAGAAAAAAAAGGTTGAATAGGAGAGTTTGTGTAGTTTATTGCATTGTTTTACGTATATACTATATATATACTATATATACGATACTTCATTGGTCATTTAAGCACACTCTTTATTACAATTAGTATAGACTATTCTTCATTATTTAGTGTCTATTAACTGTGGATTTTTAGTCACATTTATATAGGACTAAACAGCAAGCAAAAATAATACTTCTTCCTAACTGGTTAGTAACAATTGTATTTACGATAAGGGGGCATCGATGACGGAGAAACTTAATAAAAAAATTTAAACATTCATATCACTCTTGAGGAAACCAAATATAAATTGCAAGAGTCAGTAATAGCATTTTAATGCTATCAATAAACCAAGAGTCGAAGGAAGTCGTGTTTCCTACTCAAATAATATCTGATAATTTAATCTATCTATTCAGAAATACTTTCGTAAGAAATTCATGCCAAATAAATGTCGATATAATAACTAGATTAGTCACGATAAGCATCGTGTCTTATTTGCTTGGTAATTTCATTTTTGAAATAGATAAATAGTACATTACAGCCATTACTGAAGTTAATAATTTAATTGCGTGCAACTATTACCAATTTTGTTTGAAATAAACTTGTTGAGTGTTGTATGTTTATATATTATGTAGTATGTTGTTATGAGCAACATATGCTTCATTATAAATATTACAGATAGCGAACAAAACTTACTAGCAAAGGGCGTGAAAAATTGTTCCAATATGTCCAGAAAAATGTCTGTAAAACCTGTAAGTATCCCTACCGGTAGAAATTACAGAAAATATGAAAGGTATATGTCTGGAGGAAGAGTCGAAACAAGAGTAGGCATATTTAACAGCCGAATTAGTTTTTCGAAAATTAAAATTTAATCAATTCGATCATAACTCATTGATTTTAAACAAAACCTCTGCCAAATAAAGATGAAAAGTTGACTGTACCATGGAATGTCGTCACTCAAAAATAGAAATTACTTAACAAACAAAAGAGAAAATGCATGAAACAGATTCTAGCGTCGTGCATTTCTATACCGCATTAGCTGATACTAACTCATTAACATGACATGTTCAAACAAGTTATTACTAGTAATAATAGTAAACTTTGATAGTATTAATAAAAGTTATACAGCACATTCAGGTTAGCTTCCGAGCTTGATGGATGTTGACAGTAATTAGATGTCGGATTTGCGTACTTAAGTAGATAGTAAGTTTATGAAGCTACTTCAACAGAAACGCCTCACTCCATTTCTCGTATTTGTGCAGTAGACTACTAGTTTGGGTTAGGAGAAAAATCAGAGAGCATTGCCGTTGTCGTGAAATACTATATCCTAAACATAAATATTTTCATAACGAACTGATAGCCAACTCCAGATTCCAGGTTTCCTTCATTCTTCCGTGGTGTTACGCATTTCTGTCGCAAAGAATCCAAAAAAAATGAGAGAAAAGTCGATACATGTTAAAAAAATGTTATAATTCAACCGTAGCTCTGGTGTAGCGAGGGTTCGTGGGCGGCGGTAATCGCTAACTATCAGGGGATACGTCTGATCGTCTGCCCCATATACCATAAAAAAAAACATTTTTTTTCTTACCAAAAAATTTTGTGTATTCTGTATATGTTTTTATGAGAATTTGTCGCTTGGATCAGACGTTTATTTACAATATCTTCTTAGCCCTCTGGAGGAAGAAATCAAGAAGGGTCATTAGTGAAGAGAATTGAGAATTAAAGAAAATGGCAGCGTTAGTTAGAGGCTCATAGCCCAGTTGCACTCGGTGATTAGAAACAATCATCGAGGGTAAGTAACGATGGCGCGGTCAGTGCCTGGATGGGTGACCGCTGGTGGCATGTTACCATGAGCGTCTCCGTGATTCGGAGGTCACGTTAAGCAGTCGGTCCCGGTTCTTATCATACGATAACAGTCGTGAAGCTTAGTTGGAGGCCTTCGGGCGGCTTAAAAACATCCAACGGCAAGATTTACGTAGCCACAACGTATTCTTGCCAGTCCCCAACCCGCACTTGGCCAGCGTGGGGACGTATGGCCTTAACCCTCTCCTGAGAGGAGACCCGAGCCCAGCAGTGGGACATTATGGGTTGTTGCAGCGTTAGTCTCGAGTGCGACATTAAACTTACTTTATTGTCGAGTCCACTAGAACATAAATATCTGCATGTAATATTTAGAGTTTCTAATTTTTTTAAATAAATAATAATAAATATTTTAGACACCTTACACACAACGCTATCTAGGCCCAAGCTAAGCAGAGCTTGTGCTATGGGTGCTAGACAACAAATATAAATACATATATACTTTTTTGTATATACATTATACATAGAAAACACCTAAACGCCGAAACAAATATTTGCAGATCATATAAACATTTGATCCGACCCGGGAATCGAACCTCAAGCACAGTAGTCGCATAAGCTTCCACTGCGCCGCAATTCTAAAAAATCAAATCAATTGGACATCATTATTAATTGATGTTTGAGCATTAAATAATGATGTTCTAATTTGACTACACGGTTGGCCTAGTGGTTTCAATGGTCACCATACCGCTTCCAAGTGTTGTGGGTTCAAATCCTACACGGGACAACACTTTGTGTGATCCATAAATTGTTGTTCTAAGTCTGGGTGTACTTTGTGCCCGTTTCATGTATGTTTATAAAGATCCCCGCGATACAGAAATGTATATTCCTAATAGGGGAGTTGTCTTTTACAAAAAAGAAACAAATTTTATGCAATTTTATAGACTTTTTATCATCATTTCAGTCTGGACATAGGCCTCCCTCAAGGCTTTCCACAACAACTGGTCTTGTGCTGTCCGCATCCAGCAGAATCGGTTTCGGTTTTAATTTATATGGTTTTTTGTTTAGTATTTCAGTGCTTCTTTTCTATTCCCTATTTCCTGTAACACAGCTCTGATCCTTGTGTATTGGGTTCAAATAGGTACCTTTCGAGCCGAGGCCCAATAGAATTTCTCACAATAAACAGCAAAACAACGAGTCATTGAAACCATTCACTTTCGCCCCGAGCGGTGTTACAACATGCAAATTGTTTTATGTACATCCTTCAATGCCCATTTTAGGTTTATGGGTAAAGTAGGATGTATGAAAGCATTTAATAACAGTTGAATCAATTGGTTTCAAGCCATATATAGTCCGTAAATATGTTGTATGTATTGGTGATAGTTGTATCTAACTAGAAATTGAGGTAGTATTTCTTATTTAGTGTTAGCATGATTTTCAATACCCTCTATTTCGAGAATTTAGGCGAGAGTGTATGACTATATATTGGTTATATATAACAATAGTCTTTAACAACCTACTGCTGGACATAGTTCTCTCATGGTACAGGTTTCAAGTTTTTCTTGCCCTTGCAGTGATGTTGTACTGCGTAATGTGGTCCTTAAGTCGTCTCTTACGATACGATAGCCATAGCATGAAAAAAAGGGTAGGGGGAGGGGGGGTGGCAACATATCGTATTCTTAATCCGTCACCAAACGAATAATATGTTGTAACTATATTACCAGACATGTATTATGAAACTGAAATACTTGCAATGTCTTTTTAGTAAATATGTATGTTTTTATTTTAAACAGTCCCTGATTATTCCTGGAAAATGTTTATATGTACTAAAAATTACAAATGTATCATACTATTGGTAGATACTTATATTTTTAGTCTGTCTCAAAAAATAGCGTTTATTTTTCATAAGTTTTTTGGGTGCTGCCTGTCTAACCTGCATTTCTTTCATTCGTGTCTTAAATATCAGTGAAACGATTGTTTTAAACATTCATAATTATTAGCAATTGTGTGTGCTCTAAAATTAGCTGTAGGTATAGCCTATAGTTTGTGTAAGTACTAGAGCAACTAATACGAGAACATATACCTATCTAGCAAAGGTTTTTATACGTCAGACCAGTTTCTTAGCTCCACCGTTGTGTAACCGTGGGGCGTTGCCTGCCATGATTTGTGTCCTGCGCCCGCGCGGCTTTCGCGAGTCAACACACGCTGATGTTGTCTACGAGGAGTTACAGACTTATAGACGAGAAATAGGCCGTCCCGGTTTATTTCTATGTTGTTTTATACTTTTTTACATCAAATGTTGAGTTATACTTTAGGTATTTTAAAACTTAGTAATTGTATGGTACATTTCAAGCTCCAAAATCTTAATCATACTGTTTTCCATAACTACTTAAAATTTGTTGTAGCAATAATGATTTCTCATACAACAAATTTTTTGAACACGATTGTAAAGCAGAAAATATTTGCACAAAGTGTCTATTAGCTCTGCAATCTTTGGCGGATCTATTGAGTGTTCCCTGACTTTGGAACATAGTGTTATTCGCCTTTAGTTTGAAACTTTGCCGAGTGACAGTTAAACCTAAGTAATATATCAAGAGTTCATCCAATTTTGAATTTACATTCTGCACAATTGGGAAATATTTGACTAAGAAATCATCAAAAATATGTCTCGAATATTCAGTGTTTACAATATCAATGTGAATTTCAGGTAACCAAGTCGTTAGTTTCTCGATATTTCCCCAAGCCACTTGACACAACATGCGCAGGCGCCGACGCGAGACGCACAAGACCGCCGGGCGCCATATTGCGACAGATTTATGGCGACTTAATACTGTGCAGTAACCGATATGGCACATTACCATAACGCTGTGGTAAAAACATCTGTTTTGTTGCATAATGGAAGTGTCAATACTGTTTTTACTTTTATTACCATATGTTAAGGAAAATTCAAAACTTTCAGAAACATTGTTGTGACGAGAGACACAAAACTGATGCATTGTATACGTACATATTCTGAATTATGGTGACATATAGCTTAGAACACAGTAAATCATTTGCATGACATGCGGACTAGTACAAGTTGAATTTATGCCCGTGTAGCAACACCTATTCAATTGTCAACAACTAGGTGACATTTGAGGTTTGGAAACATGTAACAGCCAAATATAATATTAATATAATATCAAAGTGCTTTAAATGAAATATATAATATATTGATCGCCTCGGTGGCGCAGCGGTAGCGTAAGAGACTGCTGTGCTTGGGGTCTCGGGTTCGATTTTCGAATCGGACCAAATGTTTGTATGATCTGCAAAAAATTGTTTCGGAGTTTGGGTGTTTTCTATGTATAATGTGTATGTATTTACAAAAAAAGTATTAATGTCTGAAATATTTATTTATTATTTATTTATTTATTAAATTCTACATAAATATATATTTCAGACACCTAACACACAACGCCATCTAGTCTCAAGCTAAGCAAAACAACTCATTTGTTTTGCTTAGCTTTCTTTTCTAGATAACTGATATAAATACATATATACTGTTTTTGTAAATAAATACTTATTATACATAGCAACACCGAAACTACGAAACAAGTAATTGCAGATCGCACAAATATTTGATCCGACCCGGAAATTGAACCCGATACCTTAAGCACAGCAGTCGCATACGCTACCTCTGCGCCAACGTGGCATTCTAAAAGCTGTTTTATATCAATTTACCTAAGAGTGCAGAGTCTACTATGGTAATACTCCTGACCGATTTGTGAACAGATCTGATCTTTACAATTCTCTCAATCAATCAATCAAATTCAATGATAATAAATGATATAAACAAGTGAAATGGCATGCCAGCAAACAGAAAACATTTTAGCTTAACAATTAAGATCGTTTTCCTGGCAACTGTTGACACTTTTTATAAAGTTTATATTATTCTAATATACAGATAACAGAGAAAGTGTAAACCATTAGTAAGTGAATGAATCTGGCTTAGTCAATTCCAAACAAGTGTGAGCGTACCCAGGTTCTAGGCCAGGGGGAAGCAAATCAGATTCTTATAATATATCTTTTTCATATAAATTCTTTAATTATAGAATAGCTATTTTAAAGGTTACTTTCGCAGATCTTCAGCTAAACGGTTTCAGACTTCTCCGTGAAAAAATCTCTAATAAATATAATAAGGTATGGCATTACAAAGGTTGGTCCGGATGGCGTAAGAAAGCGGTTCCCGGATCTCTCCCGTCTCAGGCGCAGAGTGGCACACCGTGTGGTTTTAGTCGGTTCGATTCCGACACACCGCCCTGCCGCAAACCCCGGTGGGATGAAGGCCCGAGGGGGTTTCCACAGGTAAAAAAAAATGGTATTACAAAGGTAAGGTAATGTTTTCTAGGTACACTGAGCATACAGAGCCTATTTATTCTCTCTTTGATCACAGATCATCTTATCCACGTTTTTACGCGTCTGGGTACGCTGAATGACCTTCCAATTGTAACAATGGTATAAGGCATAGCCAGTCAAATTTCTAGGGGTGTCTTCACCTCAGCTTCGGCTAAACAGATTCTGCTATGCTATGCTACTTGAATTAACTTGTTTAGCATACTATAATATATTTTACAATAAACTTCAGCAGCTAGACTTTTAAAGTACTTTAAGTACTTTCAAGGTCCAGCTGTTACGTATTTATCAAAAAAGTGTGTACATAAAATTATTAAAAATTACACACTACATTTGGCAGTTTATTTTGTATAGGAACAATAGTGACTGACATAGTATATAACAAACTTTCAACAAGTATTTCGGCTTGATATAATCACCATTAGTCACAGAGTAGTTTCAGTATAATTACTTATTTTATAAGATGAAGCTAAGTCGCTAGATCAAAATGTACTTTTTCTTAAATTTTATGGACAGCAGAACATGTATAATACGGACGTAAAGAAATCTAGGTAGGACATATTGCCCGCCTCCCCTGTTCCCGCTCCCCTGAGTACGCCCATGGAAGTGTGCATTAGTACTTGTCTTCCACTAAGTTTTCTGTCATTGCAAAGACAATTTCATATAGCCTACAGGCATAAGAATTCATTTGTACTACTAAATAATGCTTACATATCAAATTGTTCTCAATGTATTTTACAGTCTGAATATCTAATTAGTCAGGCTGTAATTGAGCAGTAGCGCATAACTACTGTACGTCGTATTGCAATTTAACTTGTCTTGCAACGTTGAATATATTAATGGAGGTTATATATCGTCATCGGAAATGACGGTAAGAGAGTCCTATCGCTAGTAGTGGATCGTTTGCGATTGATTGCGACTATTCATTTGAATATTGGAGTCGATATCTCGATTAAATGAATAAACTGCAAAAAAAACCACACATGAGCGAGGAGGGAAATTAATTGTTTCTTTCAGATAAGTGAAGTTAGGATTTCGCCATACACAAAAATTACAGTCTAATAATATGTTGACAGTGTAGAACTAATCTCAAATTACATCAACAGGACAGAAAGTAAATAATAACGGAACAAATTAATTGCTTTCTCATATTCACTTGATTAAATAATTGATCTTGCGCAGTCCTTCAAAACCATTCAAATACAACATTTTTCAGAAAATTCTCGGATTTTGAAACATTTGCTTTAGTAAGCCGCCAATTATAAAATGCGTTGACCCTTATGGCAATCGTGGTATTCAACCGAGTTTCGATCATGTTCGTGCAAATTTATAATGTTAATTGCTACATATTTCATGCTCTTTGATTTGGAATATTTAGTGTTTTAGCGAGAAAGTTGCAAATATTTTTTTCCAAAACAAAATTTGAGTTGAAACTTTCTCTTTTTTGATCACACAAATCTTCGTTTGAACGTGCAAAATGATTTCAATACCATTGAGGTATTTAAAAAACCTTACGGTACTAGCATACGATGTGAAACATCTGATGTTAAATCTTGGTAATCAGCAACTTTATACCTCATGTCAGTATTACAATTGAACCTAGCGCACTTATTGATCAAATCAAATAGCTCCCTTTTCATCCACGTACCTGTTTGTTTAGAAGGTATTTAGTGATTCTGACAGCTGAGTCACAAATTATAGGTTCTATTCCCACTCAAGATAAATAATATAATTATGTGATCAGCGAGATCATTTACTTTACGTGTCTGGTTGTCATTTATTTCTAGTTTGTAAATGTTTGGACATTTTTGCGTATGTTTATCAGTTGTTTGATTGTTTTTAATGAAATCAAATAGATAACAGTAAGGGAGGAAGAAAAGCGAGCGGGAAGACATGTTTGTTTATGAGCAAATAAAAGAGGCAATAGTACTTACATGTTAAAAAACGTTATTTTAGTATATGTACCGTGTATGCATGCATATGCATTTAGTAAAAAGCGGTTATTTTAATATTAGAAACAGACACTCCAATTTTATTTATTTGTATAGATTACTGTCACTAAATATTTTATATTTATTTTATATTTTTATATTTATTACAATCATCATCTTATTCGAAAGACGTACACTTCTGGACATAGGCCTCTTCCACGGCTCCCTATAACAACCGATCCTGTGCTGCCTACGTTTAAAATAAATCTATCGAATCAAAGCTTTGATCTTAACGCTTACTCAACCAAGCGATTATCACTGCAGCAACTACAGTTCTCATTCCAATCAGATTAGAGTTTATAGAGTACACATCGCAATTAACTATATATTTGTGAATACTCATGAGAGTACTAAAACCACGGTGGTCCTATAACACGAATGAATACTTATATCGCGAACAGGCTAATTTAATACTGAATATTCTGCTGTGGGCGTTTTGGTTACATTAAAGTAGACCTTGTTCGTATTTTAAAACTATAAACATGAGTCTAGCTCGCAGATTCACTTACTGTTTAAGAAAAGACGGGCTTGGTCTTGGCTTGTCAAATGATAAATAATAAATAAATGTTTTCAGACATTTTTAACACACATTTAATCCCAAACTAAGCCGAGCTTGTATTACGGGTACTAGACAATTGATATTAATACTTATATACTGTAAATATATACATATTATACATAGAAAACACCCAAACTCCGAAACAAATATTTGCAGATCATACAAACATTTGGTTCGAATCAGGAATCGAACACGAGACCTCTAATACAGCAGTCGCTTTCGCTACCACTGCGCCACAAAGGCAATTCTCTAGAGTTTCAAATTATTTTCTTGTTTACTTCATCCAGTTGGTTTGATCAAATATGTATTTGTTCATCATCAATAGCCCATAATGGCTGGACATAGCTCTATACAGTTCTATTGTCCAGTGTACTTTTTTCTCTTAGCTGGCCCTTACGACACCCACTATATTAATAGTTGTAGTGACTCTGAGTATTTCTAACGTTTCACCGCAAGGACCACATCCTTTTTACAAAGATGCTCAATGCTGAGCTTGGATTTCGCAACTATTACAGAAAGATTAATGTGAACCTTACTTTTTAATTAGCTTTTTCGATTTAACAAAAAAGGAATTACATATAAGCAACTAGCTGAGACTCGCGGTGACACGCCGCTGGGTGACGTGACGACGATGCGTTTACTGAAAAGATGTTAATTTGACATGACAAACGGACACTTCAAACTGATTTATTTGTATAGATGTAGTAAGTTCTTGTTTGTAATAATTCTGTAGAGAAAGTGATTCCTAACATTGATTTGTCGCGTCCACTTGTCGAGAAGATTTTATCTTGCCTACTTACAATTCTAGTCCCAGAGCAGAGATCCAGTCCCGATATTAAGAACAGTATACGATGTTATCTTATCTTCAACCTTTTCAGGAAAACACGGGTAAATAGTATCAATCGGTCAAGAAAACTCAGTTAGAAAATAGCATTTTCAATAATCAGTAATTATCAAAATGTTTGCTAAGTTCCATCAAAAAGAACTGGCTTATGTAATAGTACATATTTAAATTCAAAAGCTCAAATAAGGCTGTCTTCACTTTTTAAACATGATTGTTTATATAAAGTCAGTCCTCAAAGACAAAACGGTGGAATAAGCCCATTAGCAACATATCAAAATGTGGAGGAACGGCTGTCATGTCCCTTCATCACAAAGGAAGGATCATCCGACCAGACGAGGTGATCATGCTCAACGGTTGATGTTTGGATGTTTTATATATGCTATTCGGCGCGAGAACTTCTATTGCGTGATTTAGGATTGGTAGTTTCTTAGTTTGCTTCGTTACTCCGTAGTTTGTTTGTTTCCGTAGTATCTTCGGTAGATGGCGCTATAGTGTGTTTCTGTAGTTGCGTTGTATGTGGAAGTCGCCTAACAAACAAATATATATATATATATATAAAAAGAGATCGGCTGTATTCATTTTCTATATTGTACTCCAAAACGATACTCGACCCTATTAATCTAATGGTCGGTGATCTTGCTTTGTGGATTCGATACCCGCCCAAAACAAAATATTTATTAATGAAGATGATTCTTTATTCAATATCTATATTATGTTTTCAAACGATATTATATGTAGAGGCTCAAAGAGTTATTTTTAAATATTAATATTGCGATATATATCTACACAGACTCAGCTGGTCTCAGATGGGAATACAGCGCCAAAAAATGCATGTTTGTATATCGATACTTAGTCAAGTAAATGGTACGTATTAATTCATGCTAGTAGGCAATACAAGTTATTGTATATTTATGAATTTAAAAATGTAACAAGTAGACAAATTTTAACAGGAAACAATAAAATATTATACAACATAAAACAACTACAGTTTTTACATTCCAGACGAGTACCATATATGTTCATGATATCAAGTTGAGTCATAAAACCTGGGTCAATTATAATTTTATATTAACTTTTCAAATAGTTTCGAACTCGGGACCATTTTAAATAATTATATTCTCAGATCATAGATATAAGATTAAACTAATATTATAAAATAACAAGGTTTTTTGGTTGATCACGCTGATTGTAGGAACTACTTCGGTCCGAATAGAAGAATTATTTGAGTATGTAGGTACTTTACATATAATCTGTAGAGGGAGGCTTTATAAGTAAATAAATATTTTGGAAACCTGAGACTCAACGACATCTTTTCTCAAACTACGCAGAGCTGGTGCTATAAAAGCTAGATTAACTGATAGAATTCTTAATTATACTTTTTCTTTTGTTAATAAATTCATATTATTCAGAGATAGAGATCGAAACAAATATTTACAGATCTTACAAACATTTAATGCCACACGGGAATCGCACCGCAGACGACGCTGCCACTGAGCTACCGAGGCAGATTATAACATCACGCTATTACTAATAGGGCCGAGCACGAATGAAACATGCCTCAAATTTGTAAACATAGTTGACATAAACGTAGTTGTGCATAATACACACGTTTTGAGCTTGGGCATCTTACTTTTGTTTAATTTTTAACAGATTTAAAAAGTGCAAGAGCTTTGCAATTGATACTTGGATATGATTTTATGCACAACTTTATTTCAGAGTTTCATAATTTGTTAATTGATAAGCAAAAAAAACGTTTATATTTAATGAAAAAAAAATGCTCTTTAAAGTATATACTTTCATATGCATGCAGTTAATTTAAAGCTACAAACAGACACGTCAATTTAATTTATTTGTAAAGACTTATTATTATTCATTTGAACATTATTATAGTTGCATAGGTTCCGTAGATCGGTATCTAGATAATTATCTTGTCTTGTCTTTTAATATTTTTCACTAAATTAGGTGCATATTTATACTTGTATACATTTACGTAAAATAAATTATGTTAAAAGTTTTAAACCGCAATTTCATGAGAACTTCAGTAGAAAATGTTTGTAAAATAATTTGCATAATTTATTCCAGTTATTCGCGGTTTTTCTAGCTATTCATAGACAAGACAGTGACAAGACACAACGACTATAGATGAAGTATTAACAGATTATTTTGATATTTCAAATAAATTGACACTGTAGGTTTATTTTAGGCTTTAAGAAGGAGAGCTCTATATAATTTCAGGTTACCTCAAACCGACTCGGACGAAACTGCTGTATCCGCTGGCCGGCATAGCGTCTCCGGCGGTTCGGAGGATTGTGGCGGGTTCGGCAGAGAGGGCAAAAATCGAGAGCGACCCACAAACCCCAACAGAGACTAAACAATCGTAGGAGTTTTAGGAAATGTGTCGATCCATTGACCTCGTATCCATCTCAAGCGAGATGCAAATTATGGAGGGAAAGCGTGTTCTTCCCAAATCCGTTTGTGGTGGGCACGTATTACCGTGTCCGACCTGGAGGTCCTAAAAAATACTTCGGACTGAGGTAGGCCGGGGCAAAGGAAAATATGTTCAGGTGACAACCTGGGTTGTTCATGCGGTACAACCCAAACGATGTCCCACCTTGCTTTCTGCCCTTCTTGCCCGGACACCAACACCAGGGAGTCGAAATGCTAAGAAGAAGGCTACTGGAACTCAAGCTGCTCGATTGAGAAGTACCTACCTACCTTCACTGACCTTTGTTCTCGTACTAACTGTAGTACTTAAATGCCATATGTTTATTAGCAACTATAAAGAGTGGTACCGGTCATCGCTTACCATCCGGTGTATCGATACTCACATGTAAATAAAATTACTCTACATAGCATTTATTGTAATGTACTAGCATCTTGTTAATCTAAGTATTATCTCTCAGACTGCTCATCAAATCGATACATCGATTATGAAATGTAATCGATACTAGTCTCGTAAATTATGGGGCTAAGACGTGTGGTATAAGGAGGGCTCGTAAGTATAAGCGCTCATTACTTGGCTCTAACGAGCGCGCTAGCCACGTGCTGCGATGTATGTATTTAAAACGTCCGCGAATCACACCGAACCGTAATCCATTTAACATAAATATTAAATGCTAGGTTTCGCCCGTGGCTTCATTTGCATTTAATAAAAATTCTATGTTACTTCTAATACCTCCAAGAATATGTTTACAAAGTTTCATGGTGATCGGTTTAATAGTTTTCGCGTGAAAGCGTAACAAACAAACTTACTTTCAGCTTTATAATATTAGTGTAAAGTAATTTTTAAGTGTTTGATTGAGATTCGGCGCTATACATCATCATTAAGCTTTCTGGCTGTTTTCTCCTATTAATTGCGTCTAAACACAAAACTAAAATACAAAACTCTTGTTCATCATGAAAAAATCCCAATTGATTAATTTATCGAAAATGTTGTTTAATTCAGTCACAAATCAATCATTTGCAAGCCTTAAGTTTTTATCTAAAGAGCCAAATCCGTATCTCTAAGGATCAGAATAAATAGGTTATTGCTTGTTAACCTTAAAATTTAGTATTATAATATTATATTTAGTTTATTACTAATCAAGCACTAAATTCGTATGAGGTGGATAACTTTTACCCTATGGACACTGGAGAATTAATCAAAACTCGGGAATGGTTGAACTGATTAAGGTAATTTTGGTCTTTAAATATTTATGTGAGCCAGGGAAGTAAAAATTGTGATAAATATAAAAAAATGCAAATAAGAAACTTTTCAGTGGCAGAGACAAAGTTGCACGAGTCAGTTTTTTTTATGAAATCATATGAAATGAATAAAACCTCCTTTTTCAAAGATATGGTATATTATTGACCTTTTTTTATCATGTCGTAAAATTTATATATCATGTTTAGTACAGAATATTGAGTGACAGGTTTAAATTTTTCTCTATACGATTGTTTTATTTTTGAGTTAAAACAGAGAACTTGACATTAGCCTATTAGAGACCAATTAGCAAATGGTGATACCGGGCCTTAGTCCCCTAATCGACTCAATTGTTGCCAAACTTATAGGCGCTCATAGCCCAGTGAGGCGCTCATAGCCCAGTTGCACTCGGTGATTAGAAACAATCACCGAGGGTAAGCAACGATGGCGCGGTCAGTACCTGGATGGGTGACCGCTAGTGGCATGTTACCATGAGCGTCTCCGTGATTCGGAGGTCACGTTAAGCAGTCGGTCCCGGTTGTTATCATACGATAACAGTCGTGAAGCTTAGTTGGAGGCCTTCGGGCGGCTTAAAAACATCCAACGGCAAGATTTACGTAGCCACAACGTATTCTTGCCAGTCCCCAACCCGCACTTGGCCAGCGTGGGGATGTATGGCCTTAACCCTCTCCTGAGAGGAGACCCGAGCCCAGCAGTGGGACATTATGGGTTGTTGTTGTTTGTTGTTGTTGTTGTTGCCAAACTTTACCCGAAACGAGAAACGCCTTTCTAAAATGGTTTTGTGTGTTTGTTTAGGTTTGTATGTAAGAAAACAAATTCATCATTCTCCTATATTTTATTTTTATCAACTTTGTAGCTCTACCGAAAACATTTATAAGAAGAAACCTTAAGAGCATATTACACACCGAAAAGAAGAAGAACTACGTATCGGTGTAAAAATGTATGATTAAAGCATTGAGTACTCCGCATTGAGGAGTAACGCGTGCAATTGTGGTCAGCTTCGCAGTAATTATTGATTTTTTTCTTGAAAACACTCCTATAATAATGGAGTGAACGGTGTATTTCCCATTTATAACGAGATCTAGTAGGTATTGCCGTTGAAATCCCATTAATTTTATAAGCATAGATGTGAGAGCTTATTTGTAACACTTCCTCACCTCAACAGCTCAATCAACCAATTATCATTAAATTTTGACGCAAACTTTCTTTGGCGTCAAAAGTCAGGCAGATACCTCTCATATGGAAAAAAATGAGTCCGAAATACCTGAGCTACTTAATAAACTGTATACGGAGCCTCGGGCTATAACTTGTATTGCTATAATTTGTGACGTGTTGTGACTTTTCTTGTTGCCGCAGACATTAGAGTGTAACGGATATAGTTGTGGCGACAGTTTTTGATTGCGGCGGTTGGAAGTAGAATAGTCAAGCTTAAGTAAGTCTGACGTAAGTACTGATGGTGCAGCAGTAAGAACCGAATATATGAGAACAATATTTTCACTGCTGAAACAATATTTTTCTTGGTTTATTGGTGTTTTTTTTAAATTCACTTCGGTTTCATTATAAACGCGATGGAGTTTTTATTGAGCCCATGTAACCCAAATAGGAAGAGATTAAAATTGACAATGAACTTATGATTGTTCTGTTGTTGATAATATCACATTAAAGTAAATGGATGACCGAGGTTTTTTTTTGGTAGCCATTCCAAAAAAGAATACAAGTTAGATTGATTTATTGCTCCCGAAACCTTCAGTCTCTTTCATGAAAATCGTTGGAACCATTTGCGAGATTCTGATTACAAATACAGGGTGGATATGTCAATACGACATTTTTTTGATCTGGACCTACCTATACATGTTACAAGTCTACCTACATAATTTCAATAAAATCGGTTTAGTAGTTTAGCCATAGGAGACTATTTTTCGGTTTTGAAATTTACTATATGATGGAACCAATAAAACACTAACAATAACGGGGTAACGATGGATGTTACACCTACTCTAATAATTTCCACTCTGAAATATGCCCTATGTCTGAACAATAAGACTCCCATAACATAATCACATAATAGTTAAAATATTAGGTAATGCTGGAATGAATCACACGGAAGAATAAAAGGGATAACCGAAGACATTTTTCCTATTCTTTTCTAATTGCAAACGTAACTGGACTTTATTAGTGGGTCAGTGTGTCGCAGTGAGTACCTGTGACGCCGATAGCGTCGCGTGCCTTGCCGCGTAGGTACGCGCTTTGAAGCTATATATGTGTATTTTTTAAATAATTAGTATTTTGTAGTGAATAGTGCAATGAATTGCTTTTATTTTTCTTAGAGGGCAAACGAGCAGACGAATGTTTTTTTTTTTTATATTTAAGCTGCCAAAATGACTCTGCCCTGCCTGATGGAAAGCATGAGCAGAATCCAAGAGTGGTGGTCACCATCCTCAATGCGAAAAAGAACAATGCAGTATGGTGACCCACACTATGGCGGCCTGGGGGGAAAGGGGATGGTGAGGGGGATAGGGGGCGTNCCTCAATGCGAAAAAGAACAATGCAGTATGGTGACCCACACTATGGCGGCCTGGGGGGAAAGGGGATGGTGAGGGGGATATGGGGCCTTGGATTGGGGTATGGGCCTCCGGTATCCTCACTCACTCGATGAAACACAGCGTAAGCGCTGTTTCACACCGGTTTTCTGTGAGGCCGTGGTATCACTCCGGTCGATCCGGTCCATTCATGCCGAAGCGTGGCTCTCCCACAAAATAATGTCATGATAGTTATCGATTACCGCCACCGCAAGTGCGTTCCCGGCCTTTTTGGTCCGGGAATACCGCAGGCGACAGTTCATTCCATAGTTTTGTTGTGCGAGGCACAGAGTTTCAGGGAAAGCCTACAGTTGTGAACTGCCAAAAATGTAGATGATGGGGATGAAACTCCGGTCTCGTAGGACGATTGCGGAAAGAGACTGCAGGGGTCAGTCCGTACAATTTATCGGAGCTATCCTTATAATAAATGCGATATAAAATGCACAGCGAAGCCACATCTTTACGTAGCGCCAAAGTTTAGCCGAATTAAAACTGCTGGGAAATCATTAACAAATAGCATATTTGGTGATTTTTTTTTTCACAGTTTTATAGTACCAGGACACATTAGGTACGTTTACTCGTTGTTACGTTACGATTATTTGGTGTGAGTTTAAATGAAACAATTTTTCGATATGGATATACCTACACTTATACGGCTTTAACATCATTAACTATGGATAAGATTTTAATATGAAGAATATCGAGAAAAAACGTACATATCATGAACGTTATGTATACAGAAGTACATAGAATATTGTACAAGCTAACCAGAAGCTTGGAAAAAATGAATCTTTTATACCTAATAGAGATACTGCTCTTCCCGTTTGGTGTTTAAGATACATACCTACCAGGTTAGGCCATTGGCCACGCAGATTAGTGAACTTAAATTACAAATGGTGTTGTCCTTATTGGTTTTAATTTTAAAGGTATTTAGTTTGTTTGAAAATTTCATTTTTTTTATTTCTATTTTCGAATAAATTAAATAATCCCAGAGGAATCACCCGCAGTTTTGTTTAATGTCTTATCGTTATATCCAGTTTGTAAATACGACAATGGCTCGTTTAAAAGTATTGCAAAACTAGATATTTGAGACGTGTATGTCGGTTATCCAGGTAAAGATAAGGTAGTTCTTCCTCCATAATATAGATATTATATCCTTACACAGTGAAGTAAATTGTTGAAAATATATATTTTATTAACCATGTAAGACAAAACATGCTAATATTATAAATTGGAAAATAATTATGTCTGTAATGCTTTCACAGCTATACCGCTGCAAAGATTTCAATGGAATTTGACATTGAGATATTTAATTTTATTTACCACGATAACCGATATATATACGGGCAAAAGCCTAGTGCCATTGCCAGATATTTGACACTATACATATTTTTCCTAAAACTGTAGATACTGCAACTCCTGGATTAAATTGGATGACACACAACAAATTGTACAAATGTGTAAGAGTGGGTGGTCATCTGACTAATGGGTAATGTTCGCCCACCATGGCGTCAACGTGCACTGTCATACCCTCGTTATAAATGCAAGTAGGTGTCGAATTAACTACCTTATATGTAGTGTTCGACAAATTTTATTCCCATTAAGACTGTTGACCGTTTATTAACGCAACAATACGAAACAGAGTAACGTTAATAAATAATTCTTATAAGAAATAGAATCGAAATATAGTTATTTTTATCCGACTACGACGAAGCCAATAAAATTTTAACAAAAAAAAACCGATTTCAAGAACTGGATTAAATTGAAACAGGACCACACGGTAAGCTTTTAAATAAAAACAGAATCATCAAAATCGGTTCACCCAGTCGAACGTTCTGAAGTAACAATTATAATAAAAAACAGTTGAATTGAGAACCTGCTTTTTGAAGTCGGTTAAAAAGAAGGTTTTCTATTTGGCGCCAAAACTTCTGTAATTAATGAGATGATGATGATGATAGACAAAGTGACATAGTCCAAATAAATTTATTCAAAAAATATTAGTCTGGTTATATTTTCTTTTTTTCTTACACTTCAATATTAAACTGGCATATTAAGACGTAATACTGTTTGCGCCACCTAGTCAATTTAAAAAAACTATGCAGATGCTAAAAATTCTAATACTAAATAAGAAACTATAACAAATGACAGAACTTTTTGCTCATCCATGGAACCTGGCAAATACCGGAATCAGAGGCAGGTACGCAAAAGTTGAACAAAACTGCCTTCGGATGTTTCATCAGTATTCAAAGAAAAAAAAACTAAATAATTTTATTATTTAACTAAAAAAATTGTCTAAATATTCTACTACAAAATCACCCACATCCTGTGAACGCAATTGTTTCAACCGTAGGTCCGACAATACAAGAGCTAAAACCACTTGTCTGCCTCATAAAACGTTATAAAACAATTACATCTGTCACAGAATTGAGGGCTTTAAGTTCAAACGTCAAGAAGTAAATAACGACCAATTATGAACTAGTCCAAGTATTGCACCTGTTGAGCTCAACATGGTTCGTCGAGCATGGCAACCAGCCAGCCGCGACCGATGGTAAGTAGTTAAATACATACTGAATGTCCTATTTTGATTTAAAAATTATTCATGGCATATGATTTCTCTACGTAGAAACAATTGTAATTTGTAATCCTCACTCACACTGGTTTGACTACCGAAGTTGGTGATTTTAATGAAAATTTAGTCTTTACATATTAGAGGTATTGAACCAATTCCTAATGTTGGTATAATAAAACACTTTAATTTAGACAATGGTTACCCTTTTTCAACCTTATTTATTTCTAAGCTTTATTATTCCTAGAATTATTTTTCGGCTTCTATTTCTACCGGTTTTGGTTGAATATCAGTTTTTCCACAGAATGACTGGCATTAGACCTCCGCTACCCTGGAGGCTACCCGGAGGTTGAACTAGTTATCGGTATATTTCAAGGGACATGCAATATTCATAGATGTTATATGTAGTGTACAACTACCGGGACCAACAGCGCCGTCGGTCCAAACTTCCGACTCCGGGTATTTATAAAACATTTCTGGAAAAAAAAACCAATAACGCAGTTTTTATTATTTATGGTTACATATCACAACATTAAGAAATGTTACTATTATTTCTGTTACTGTTGTAAAATCTCCAATCAAATATTGATAAAAACAGTCGGAGATATCAATTTTATGTTCATTCCGTTCATACACCAAACTACAATTTCGATGTATTCGTGTACTTTCGAGGAAAAGAGTAATATTTCCATTGAACGTACCTTAGTATTGGAGAGGATAAAATACTGTTTTTTTTTATTTGCTGACTCTACACGGTTGCGGTTGACGTAGTTACAAGCATAGCTATCTTCTCACTCCACCCGGTCAAGTTGAAAGATGTTTAAAGTGGACTGCATTACACTACATCTGTCATAAGGCTGAAAGGAGAAAAAATTGTATGAAGGAGGCAGAAAATAATAATAAGTAAGCAATTAGCTTAATTTAATTTTTGTTCTCAAAATTAATAACAGTTCGCAATGAAATTTTAACACTTAAGTTTATGTTTCGAAAAAAAAACCGCAAACGAATTTGTTAAATTAGTTGATAAGTTAAAAATATAAAAATGTAAGTCATTTTTAAATTACTACACTAAAATATAAGTAAAGCTCGTATAACACGTCAATCAAATTTAATTACTATTTGCAGCAGTGAATTAGGCAGTGCTTTCTGTACTCTAGTTGTTATGAAAAGTTACTTTGATTAATTACTGATTAATTATACAAGATTGCTTTACTACTGTTACTTTTTAAATTAATTAATTGATGTAGGCATACATACCTATATAATTGGAGGAAATTAATATTCATTACGACACTTGAATCGAGTACGAATCTTTATATTTTCGATCGTTATTGGCAATGGCAAGCATAGACAAGTCGATCGTTATTTAGGCACGGGCAAATTTTGGAAACTGTCTAGACGAGAATAGTCGCATATCTAGTACACGGGCTTGGCCTTTAAACATTTGAAAATTTTCAGTATATTTTGATGAAAAATGCTGATAAAAAAAAAGAAAAAGGAAAATCCTGGCTACGCAATATCCGAGAATGGGCGAATAGCCAATACAGCTGTTGCTGCTTTCTTGCAATCAACATTTGAGCCAGAGGGGCGTTAGAAGGGGAAGGATTTAGGTGCAATTAAGGTACAGTTGGTTACGGATAGTAAGGCAGTAGCTATTTAGATATGAATATTAAAGTCTTATAAGAAAAAGTAATAAAAATGATAATTTTCTGAAACGAATAATACTAAATATAAAATAAGAGGAGGAAGAAAAAGAGAACAGAAGGGACGAAGAACAGGAGACGATGTATAAAATTAGAAGTAAACAAGTGTGTAATAAACATACTCGTTAATTTCTAAATTTTTATATAGCTTGCAGGCAAAATGTCTGGATGTGGTGGTCTAAGGTCTCAGCGAAATCTGAAGTAATAAGTTACTTTAATTTTCGACTTGTAACATCACGGGCATTGACCTTCTATTAACTCTTCAATTAAAAATTCCTGTTATCTAGTCTATTATCAAGCAGACTATTGCGCCATTTCTTGTTCAAAACTTTTATTTTTCGCGTCAATCCAACAAATTTAACAGTTATAAAAAATATAGAGATAAAAACAAACCTTTTTTAAAACACACTTGGAAAATTAATCACCGAATCCTCATTCATGAGCTAGCCATTACCACGGCAGAATCACCTGTTGGCATCTTTACTTGAGGTGGGTGACCGAGGAAGCGGAGCGCGGCGGAGGGCTCCACGGTCGGCCGCATCTCACCAGGATAATGACATTGAATCTTGAGCCAATCATATCTCACTGTTGAGTAATTAAAACAATGGTTACTATGGCCGGTGTGGTTCGTTACTTAGAGGGGTTCCGGTGTAAGAATATGATGGGTTAATAAACTTCGTGATGTCAAATAAATCTTAGAAATTAATGTCTATGGAAGTTATAAGATATGAGTTCTAGGATACAGTTTCATCTGGGATTTCGGTCGCCTTAATGTATTTTAGATTTTATTTTTCTATATTATGTTTTTTATCTATTTTTTTTTTAACATCAAATGGAATTTGCTATAAAATATTTTTTCGTTCACATTTTTCCCTACTACTGACAATCAACTTATTCAGCCTGTAAAAATACAGAATCAGCAGCTACGTGAAGTTGACCGATTCAAATATTTAGGTTCGTTCGTCACCAACGATGACACAATTGACGCCGATGTGACTCACCACATCATCGCAGGCTGGTTGAAGTGGCGAAAACTCTCGGGTGTATTGTGCAACAATAGAATGCCGGTAAAGGGAAAAGTGTATAAGACGGCAGTTCGCCCAGGCTTGATGTATGGTTCTAAATGCTGGCCTGTGAAGAAGTTCCATACCTCAAAGTACACACAACTTAGATGAAGATGCTGAGATGGGCAGGAGGCGTCACTCTCGCCGTAATCTCGCCGAATAAATACATCCGTGGATGCTTAAAGATCTGCCCCGTCGAGGATAAACTTGGTGAAGAACATCTCAGATATGGCATGGCCATGTAATGAGAAGACCTGAAGAGCATATGACTAGACAAGTACTAGCTATGAACACCGACCCGAAGAAACGCGGTAGACCCTCCTAACTTGGTTGTTTGTCATCACCAACGACCTAAATAAAGCACGATTGAATGACTCCATGACCCAGAATAGAACTATTTGGCGAAGAAGGACGAAGAGAGCCGAGTCCGATTGAAATGGGATAAGGCAAGACAAAGAGATAATTTTTTTCATACTTAAACTAAATTTATTTGTTTAATAATTTATTTAATCAGCTGCTTACCGCACTTACAGTTTGCCCAACACATACAGCGAGCCAGTACAATAATAAATAATGTTAAAAACCGGAATTAATGCCTATTACATACTAATATTACCTACCACTAAGGAAAAATATACTAAATTTAAAAAACCACCCTTCGCTTTGGGTGAAGTTACCTGTAAGACATTGATACAGCTACTTGGCGATAAAGCCGCCATATGTACATTGTCATTGATATATACATATTACTAACATTTAACATAATCGGGTTAGTAATTTGTATGAAATATTTTTGTTCTCATATAAGTGACTTTGTCTTATTGAGAAATAAAGATCTTTAAACCGATATTTATGGATGAAAAACAGAATTTGTACCTCTAATATTATCTAGAGTACCTTATAGATTATAATTACTGAGTTTCATGCGCTTGTATAGCAAGCACTTCTCGTATGTGGTAAAACTGACCCTTAGTGTATTTATAGTCGTTATATACGTATACGTTTTAATAATAATCGAGTAATAGTCATAGAACAGTTGATAAGTTGGCAAGTGAACTAAGATTAAATCGCACGAAGCGTACCGCAACGATGGGGCTACCTTATTACTTTTAATGCGATTTCATCGTTTTATGTTCACGCAACATTGTTTAACTCGTTTCATATAACTTTTGTTTTACGTTACTACTTTCGTATTTTTATAGTTTTGTTTTGTCATATTTTATCAAAAATGTTTATGTGTATCACCTTAAAGAAGTAAAAGTACGTAATGTAGTTTAAAACAAAACTAATTCGACTCACAAGCCTACCACTGTAACTCCTGAACACCGAGATCAAAAGCAGTGACCAATGAAGACACCGAGGTATCAGACTCGGGAAATCCCAGGAAAAATTATAGGTACTGGCTGGAAAGCCGTAGCCTGTTCCTTGACATAAGCTCTGAAATGTCTCTAGATTATTAATAAATAATAATACTTCATTAGTATATTTTTGTGAGTGACTGGATACTTTCTGTAAAGCTCATTACTTCTTTCTCATTCTTCTCCAGCCTTTACAACAGGATAACTTCTACACTAACAGGAAGTTCTAAAAGTTCAGTTATTATCCAAGTTTCAAAAGGATATAGAGCAATGCTCCATATATATGATTTAATAAAGTGTTTCCGAATATTTACATTTAAGTTGGACTTCAAAACATGTTTCAAAAGCAAAAAGAAGAAGTTCTAGAAAGAGAAAAGTTTCTAGAACTTCTTCTTTAGAAAAATTATATTAAAAAAATGAAAATTGAATCTTACAACATACAAAAATTGTCTGTGGTGTCACCGTTCCATTTTTTTTCAAAGAGATCTTTTGAGGTAACAATAGCACCTGTGTCGCGAAATACATTCTTTGCATATAGACATGAAACGGACATAAAGAACACACAAAAGTCAGAGCAACAAATTTACTAATTTCACAAAGAGAAAGATTAAACCCAAGACAGCGCT
The DNA here is from genome assembly GCA_003709505.1 of Hyphantria cunea. NCBI lineage: Eukaryota > Metazoa > Arthropoda > Insecta > Lepidoptera > Erebidae > Hyphantria > Hyphantria cunea. The sequence goes on from PKRV01000930.1 coordinate 1,098,390, forward strand.
GCAGGAAGCTGCAAGGCGATCGAATAATCCACTAGCCATACTTGCAGTCAAATTCTAAATTTACCAACAAAGAACAAAATATTAAATTCAACACATATAAAATAATAAAATCGTACCTGCTCGCTGTGCTGTCTATACATAGAAGATATACGGGAGCTGTTCCGAAAATAGTTAGTGAAATGAAAAATAGTCAAAATATAAAAAATATTTATTTACAGCTTTTCAAAATATCCCCCTCCAATCCCAATGCAGTTCTAAAAGCTTTGTGAGCGGGGGCGTTATCTAGGTGAAAAAGAATTCCACGGACGCCGCTCCTGGTGCGCTTGCTATCCAATTCCCCGAAAGCTTGAGGCAGACAAACTTCGCTATACCATTTAATAGTAACTGTTCTACGGTCTTCTAAGCGGAATTACTGCTACTGGTTCACTGCGTTGAAAAAAAAACCGCTATCATTTTTTTATTGACGCCCCGACCACGGTCTCTTTTTTGGGCTAATCGTCCTCTTCAAACACCCATTGCGTGTATTGCTGCTTCGTTTGAGGTTCGTAGCTATATATCCATGATTCGTCAGTCGTAAGAATGTAGGATACGTTTTGTTTTGCTTTGAAGTTCATCCTTCGAACTTATGTGGTTTGCGAATATATTTTCATGAAAAGAGAGATTCTGTGGCTATCAATTTTCGGAACAATCTAGGTAAAACCAAAACTATTATGGGGCGCTTTGTTATGCAAAACAATGATTTTTGTCTGTTGGTCTATACGTTTGTGTATGCTAATCTTAGAAACGGCTTAACCGATTTGAATGCGGTTTTCCCTAATGCGTTGCGGCTGCTCCACATAAATTTATGTGTCTGATTTTTTTCAATCGATTCATAAATAAAAAAATATATACCAGTTTGAAGAATCACTGAGTTAATTGACCTTTACGCGGGCTTAGCCGCAGACAAAACCTAGTCCTCAATAAGTCAAAAAAAGAAGTTAGGAGCTCGCAAGAAATTGGGGTATCAATAAACAATTTTTCAAATAGAAACTGTTTACAGATATGTATTATCATAATTTTCAATTCAAACGATACAATTTTGCAATATTCCATTTAGTTTAAATATGACCTTCGATAACGCTGTTGAACCAGGCTTGTTTTGTTCGAATTCCGAGAAGAATGACTAATGCCTCCGGTGATAAAAAACTACGTAGCTGTGTACGCGTATGAATGTTTATTTATGTATATATATACATTATATATGTAGGTATTTCAATAGAGTAGTTGCTAATAGATGTCTCGATTGGACTGCGTACACTAACCTTCAACCTACAACGCCTATGTGGGCGGTCTCGTGGTCTTCCTTGATACCGCCCACCTGGTTTAACTTGTCTCACATAGCACAGAATTTAAGAAGAGTTTTATCTAACTCAGATTGAATAAAAAATGATCAGATTGTGTAATTAAACATGTTAGATGTTGTATTGATAGTTAGGTGTTAGATGCCTAAGCCGCTCTTAAAATGAAAGCTTTAGTATTTAGCAAAATAAATCCGCAAATAGTCGGAACGCGTTGTGTACATTCAAAAAGTAATTTTACATTTTCAATAAAGTATTAACAGTAACACACTAAGAAAATCATATTCTTTTCCAATTCTTAGGTCATTAGATTAATTAATTAAATTTAGTGTTTTCCTATTACCTAAGGAAACCAACAATATGTATAACAAAATTTGGTAAAAGATACATAGTTACTAACTGTATTAGGTACCTTTAGATCAGTGTATGGTCGACATGATATCCTTAGAGTTCCTATGTGTCTAAATAGCCTTCGATTTACCTAAAGGTAAAACTATAAGATTTTTTTAAAGACAATTCCCGCATTTTGAATATACATCCTTTGTCGCGCAGGACTTTACAAACATACTTGAAACGGACACAAAGAACACCCGTTCTCAGAACAACAACTCGTGGATCACATAAAGTGTTGTTCCACATGGGATTGGAAACCACAAAACTTGCCAACCGTGCAGGCAAAATTTGTAATAAAGTCTTGCAACACATTTTTTGCGATAATGATATCTAATTGGTAGGTATCTAATTAGTTAACTAATAATATTGACCACATTTATATTAAATATTATTACTTCTTAAAAAAAACTAGCTAATTGCTTGGCGACATAATCAAAAAAATATTCTGATAATTAAAATAGTCATAATATAAATAATATCGCTACCGGACTAAATTTAAGCATTATATTTACCTACTATCTACGCATGTTAATATGAAAAGATCCATACTGCTGATATTATTTAGATCTTATTGTATATATACCTATTCTTTTTTAATAATATATATTTAAAATTAATGAAAAATAATTATAAATTTAATATTATTGAAATTTTCTCTATAATAACTACCTATAATCAATTTGTGTTTTTATCAACTGTGGAGGAACGTTTGTCATGTCCCTCCAACACAAAGGGAGGCTCCTCCTACGGGGCGAGATGATCATGCCTGGCGGGCCTCTGCCCAACGATTGATGTTGGAATGTTGTATATATACTACACATACAGACTACACGGTTGGCCTAGTGGTTTCAGTGGTCGACACACCGCTTTCTACTGCGCGAAGTGTTGTGGGTTCAAATCCTACATGGGACAACACTTTGTGTGATCCATAAATTGTTGTTCTAAGTCTGGGTGTACTTTGTATCCGTTTCATGTATGTTTGTAAAGATCCCCGTGACACAGGAATGTATATTCCTAATGCGGGAGTTGTCTTTTTTAAAGAAAAAAAAAATTAATCGGCGCGGGAATTTCTATTGCGTGATTTAGGATTGATAGTTTCTTTCTTCTTTCTTCGTTACTCCGTAGTTCGACGTATCCTCAAAAGGCGCTGTAGTGTATTTCTGTCGCGCTGTATATGGAAGTCGCCACATTAACAAATATTTAAAACCTATAAACGAAATAGGCTAGATGACTCTATCTGTTTTTTATGGTAGTATTGAAAATACCTCATTTGTTTCAGCATGAGGAAGAACCTCAGGGTTACTATAACAAAATACTACTACTAAATACATTCTAAAATTATGACTTTTGATGATGCCATAAGGCGAAACCGGTCAGGTGTAAACATAAATAAATAAAATAGTGTAGTTATAATAAATGCAAGTGAATTTAATTTTAGAATGTATTGCAATAATTACTACTACTTAATTATAACAAATTAATAATTGTCTCAAATGACAATGAACTATAACTACCAAGCCTAACATTTAATTCACTGCAAGATTACAATAGATTATTAGGTACGCGAGTGTAGATATTTAAAATAAGTAGTAAATGACCTAATTAGTAAATCCTACTAAAGGAAGTTGAATGAATATGGACTAAGAGCATTTTATGTTGCCACATGACAAGGTTGCATGCTTAATCAAGGCCTATATGGCAAATATATATTTAGCTCTCGCGGAGGCCATATCATTACATCCTTCGCTATACAATCTCACTACGGATCACAGCTGTACAAAACCAATTCGATTTTAAGTACCATACAAGATGAGTAAGTGTATCGGAAATTATATCATCTATACGTATAAAAGAGGAAGGTGACTGATTGACTAAGATACCCAGAGATCAACGTACAGCCCAAACCGCTGGTCCTAGAATACTGAAATTTTGCATGTAGTTTCTTTATATAACTTAAGTTATTACTAAGAAAGGAACTTTGGTAATGCCACCCTTAAGGAAGTAAAAAAAGGGGATGATTTTTTTTATGAAACTCATTGTTCTTGTGATAGACTTACTTAATTTTTTTTTAAATATAGTGGGGTTAAAATAATGGAATACGTATTTTAGTATTTTTCAAAATGTTACACCATAGAGGGTAAATTAGGGGATGTAAGTTTGTATGAAACATTTTGTGCTAGGGAAGCAGCGGCCAAAAACTAGTTTATATCCAAATGAACATAATGATACATTTGATTTATTTATGAGCCTGCCGAAGTGGTTTTACACTACCCTGAGTAAAAAGTAGAATCCAAGAGCAGTGGTCACCATACTCATTGTGAATGCAAACAATATAGCATGGTGACACGCAATATGGCGGCTTACTGGGATGCTACTGCATCATTGGGCCTCCGGTCTCTCACTCACCAAAGAAACAGCACGAATGCTGTCATTTTAGGTTGGAATTTGAGAGGGGAGAACCACCCCGCTCGTGCCGACCCTTTCGTGCTGAAATCAGCGTGGCTCTACTACCTTGGAAATCACACACTTAAATATATTTAATAATTCTACTGTAATGAGAATAGAATGAATCATAAGCAGGGGCTTTTTAATATAAAACCATATCCGTATATAATCTTGAACGGATATAAGAAAGTAACACAAGTCGTGTAACTTCCTTGCATCCGTTTAAATACTGGTAGTGCTATAAAAGTGAGTCATTACGTGATATTTTCCTAAAAAGGGAAGGTGAGAGAGGACTGTTTGCCAAATAGCCTTTCACCTCCGCCTTCCACCTTAGCCTTCCTCATATTAAGAGTAAAATAACTATTGACGCTTAAATCTAAAAGTTCCTACAACTTTAAATCACCTCACGAACTCATAACCGCAATCTTTCATGGGCTAATCACTGTTACATTGTATCACACCTTCATCAAGTAATCACTGAATCGTCACCAAAAATGACACAAAAGAGCATTGAAAGTAACAGAGTGGAACTAGAGGGCACACGGTCTGATGCGCCTGCGCACACCACGGGCACACTATAAATGAGATTAATATCTGCGGTTTTATTTTCATAAAAGGACAAATATATTTCAATTTAAGACCGAAAATTCTGATCAGGTTCAGTTTAATTTAAGTGCCCAAAATCAGCGACAGTTTGTTTTATACATATCAAATACATTTTAAAATAGTTAACATGTAACTAATTTTATATACGTTTACCTATTATAGAAATCTATTCAAATAAACACAATTGAAAGATTTTCATTAAATGCACATAAAATTTTATACAGTATTTACATTACAAAAAGAAATAATTTTGTATCTACAGACATATAAAGTATTTTTTTTTCAAACACATTTTTTCAAATAGGCCGCTGTTTGTTCTAGCTAATCTCTGGAACGGCCGGACTGATTTTGACGGCAGATTTTTATTAGACTAGCTATAGAAATATAACAGCAATCATAGGTAAAACCACGGAGCTCAGGTAATTATATTTTATAAAAAAAATCCGTCCGAAAACTAATATTTGTTTTAAATAATGTTAAGTGAAACTTAAAAATAAATATAAGCACGACTCTAACACGAACCGTCGACTCTATTTATTACAAAAGACACGAAATGATTTTGTAACATTTAACAAAACAGAAAGGGGCATCACTTTTTCAGTGCGAATATTATCGTTTACATCAATTCTGTTGTGGTAATCTTGATAACGTTATTCATACAGGATACTGCACTGCATTGCATAAACTGTTAAATAAAGATCTGACTCGTATGTAAATTATAATGACTTCTTCAAGGTAGTCTGTGCTTGCTTACTTTAAATTAGTTCAATCTTAGATTGAGTAAAGTACGAGTAATTGTTGCACCAGTAAGATCATAGTAATACACGTCATCCAAAGCTTAATGCTAGAATGAGTACCACACCTGCGACTGGTCATTCTATGAAAGATCATGATACAAATCATTAGAAGGGCTACTATCAGCGGTCTTCAGTAATGTCTATAGCCGGCCCTGTAAATATATACTCCTACTGCTGAGCTCCGCGGTGTTACGCACTGTACAAATATATATTGTGAATTGTATCTTTATATTTTAAATTGTAGCCTATGTGTCATTCTAATGTATAAGCTATTTAATTTTTGTAAAGTTTTATTAAAATCCATTATGTAGTTTTTACGTGAAAGAGTAACAAACATCCACCCATACTTACAAACTTTTGCGTTTATAATATTAGTAGGATGTATTTTAAGGGAGTGGCTAAGAAATATAAATCAGCTATAAACAAGCAGGGAAAGATAAAGGAGTACACATAGTTTGCGCTTAAATTGTGAGAAACGAAGTAGGTACTCATTATAATCAAAACTTTTGCAATAAATAACTGTTTTTTTCATTTTTCTTTGGAACCCGTTCCGTGACTTCATCTTTCAAGAAAAGAAAATATTGAATACTTTTACTGACAATAAAAAAGAAAATAATTTAATTGCGTGAGTACCTACAGTAAACAAAACAAAAATGGTTTTGCATTATATTATAATTTAGTCGGACTTTGAAATTAGGCAAAAAGCGTTCCATTGACAAGAAATGGAAATGAAATCAATCTGACTTAATGGACAGATAGACAAAATAATTCCGAAGAATGATTAAAGGCAATATCTCATAATGCGTATGTGTCATTAAGGAAGGTTACGTTTGCTAAACATTACCTTCTTCCTTCTAAGAAAGTGCAGATCCCACTTAGATACCTAAACACAACCTTGCTTGTCTGCTGTTATTCCAACCACATATATATTATAACCTTATAATTCAATAATCAAGTAAATAGTTGGTTCATATTCAATAATATTAATATCTTGGTGCCTTCCGCTTGTCAGCTTCCGGCGCTACTTAGAAATATTGTTAATGACGTCTATACTCTTTTTATACAATGGTACTTCCGGCGTAATCAATCTTTAATGTTACACAAATCTGTATCATCTTATAATAATGGTATTTTGATAATCATTAGAATAATTATGATAAACAAGTGTGATCGATAATATACATACGATATGATCATATTCATATAGAATATGAATATGATCGATAATGGCAGATGATATAAATGGCGCCGGTTCGAGTAATGCGGACATTCATATTTTAGCCGTTCTACTTGATGTACATTGGAGAATATTATAAGTTTGCGCTAATATAATGTGTTGCTGTGCCGTCATCGTGACTACGCGCGTTACACTATTCACGTTAGTTGCAACATAGAAAATGAACACTCAGAAATATATATTGTAGACTTCATTGGGGCAATTAACCCTGCCTTAAGTTGATTATACAAAGGATAGTATCTAGTAATAAGGAAGCGACAATTGAATTAGTGTTACTTCGACTGTCTATGTGTAGGGTTGTCGAATCACAGTTCACTACAAACACACGTCAAATATCGCAATTGCGTAACTGTGTCATTAGAGAAGAACATTGTTCACAAAGGACACTTTAAAAGGGTAAATTGAATAAGTTGTTGTTAGGATATCACATCGCTAATTACTAAGTATTAATATAGTAATGACTAAATATTAGTATGTTTTAGAACGTCAATACGACTGTCAATAGTTCGCCCGTGATGTACGAAACAAATCTAATCCAGCCTGAATATATCTTTTAATAAAGCAACAAAACACAACACTTGTAAATTTATCTTTATTTATACGAATATTATACTGAGCACCCCACACATTTCCTTCGTGAGTTGTAACTTCTATATCAATGAAATAGTGGATATTAAACACAAAACACAAAAAGTGTTATTGTTAACCCAACGTCAATTTGTAAAACAATAAATATCAATCAACAATTAAGTTGACCGGTGTCGTAAATCAAAACAATGAGATGACCCTAATCAATATTATCTCTATTAGAACAATAATGTGTCATGTACTTACACAGGTCGCAGGTCGCGTAATCAACATATTGATGTTGAGCGCGTCGCACGAGCTCGTCCTATAAACGCAGTGACAAATTAAAAAAATATCCGACAGCTTAAAAAACTTTTTTTATTCTTGGTCTAGTCGACAGTGTTTTTTTTATTGCGGCCAGTCACGTTTATCAATTGCGATTCAACCAAAAAACCTAGTGTACCTTTTTTGTTTTAAACTAATCTTTTAGAAATTTTACGTGGATGTGGAACTTTTTGGCGCGTAACAAACAAGCCGCAGCGATGCTAGGCTTACTATCTGCAGCCGCTGTGGTCACTATTATCCTTGCCACGAAGGGCGTCTCCCGTGCTCTGGCCAACCATGAAGTGGACGAGACTGAAGATATTAGTCCTGCAGCTCATATCTTCTCCACTTACAAGTAAGATATTCATTATCATTATTTATTATTTAGCACAAATTGATAAATAATAAACAAATAAAGATTTGAAATTCGTTGCTCATGACAATATTATTTCAACAACGTTAGACATTTAGTTAGTGAAATAATATTAACGCCTGGCATAATTATCACTGCAACTTTCAATAAGTACACTATTGTACGTTGCCTGTTAAATAAGTTCACAAACTTTTGTAAAAAACGGCAACATTTTAGATTTTAGTGACTGTAAAAGCCACTTTTTAATAGGCTTAATTATACTTTCATTTATTTGTAATAAAACACAGTGATGAGAAACAAACATCATTTCAAATAACCGACGAATATGACGCAAAAGAAAAAATATAAGCATAGTTTTAATAGCCTTCTATTTGATATAGTTCTGTAGCTTACAATGTTCAAAATTAGAATTATCTCCTAATGGAAATTACATACACATATCCCACTAGCTGACCCGGCGACCTTCGTATCGCCATACTAAGTTTCCGAAAACTTGTTTTAGTATTTATGCACGCCTCAGACTCGCGGACTCAGAAAATATAAACCTTCGGGTTTTCTTATAATTTTTTTCTATGCAAACTTTGCCCTGGCAGTAATAATCACAAAAAGAATCGTCCAATTATGTGCAGACGATCAAAAGTTATGTGCGTACATACCTACATTTCGGTGATTTATTTTTCTGAAAGAACAGAAGGCTAGGTATCGTTCGTTTTGTTTCTAATATGCTCTTGCTACCTCATTTAGGTACTTAAAATATATTATTAAATCTAACTACTAGTTAGTTAGTTTTCTAAACGTAAAATCATTTGTCATTGCTGCATTGACATAAATCTTTGTATGTATATTTTCAATAATTCGAACCATAATTTAGCATTTGGAAACTACAATCAGAAAAGAAAACTCTAATTTAGGCTTGTATGATTCATCGACGAGTCCAATAGATAGGGTTAGATGACGAAAGCTTAGATATAAAATTGAACAATTTTTTACCTACTCTAAGTAGACAATTTTTGATACCCACAATTGCACCAATTTGTGTTGTATTTCATATAATTTTAACAAAAATACGTATTATTGTAGCCTCCCAGCAAACGACAAGTTCATGCCATCTATCGGTAATGGTCACATAGCAACAAACATCTTCAGCGATACAGTTTACATAAACGGTCTGTACAACGGACATGCGGGCCACAGTCATCGGGCAAGAATTCCGGCCTGGGCAAATATAAGGTTGAATTCAACATTGACACATCATCCATATAGCCCAGTGTATAGCCTTGATACGAGAGAGGGAGTATTTAAAGTAAGGGTGGACAGAGATAGGTCTGTAGTGACCCAGAGGATTTACGCTCATAGATTCTATACGAGAGCGATTGTGAACCAGATTCAAGTTGATTCCAAGACGCATTATGGTACGTAAGAGCTTTAAAACTTTTATCTAAGTATCTCGAAGTTTTAAACAGTTGTGTATTGTTTTTCGTGCGCCTCATAATCACTGTAACAATTTAGGAACGAATTCAGTTTCTTGAAATTTTTCCAAAACGTGTACAAGGTAGGTACTCTGTACTAAAAAAAAGTAGGTAAAAATGTCTACGCCTATGCAAAAGGAAAGCAAAATAGGCTAAGGCTAAATTTTCGGTATAGTTTTTATAATCAAAGGTTACATGAATTGATCTACCTGCGTTTTACAATGCTTATGACTTTTGGCACAGACATGTTTTTATTTTCACATGATTATCGATATGCTTCGTAGCAATTAACCAATTTAAATATTGCTAAAATATTTTGATAGGCGTTTGTTTACGTTAGATGGCATTGTCTTGCAGGGTTTAAATCATTTGAGCACAATTTCACTAAAAAATACTCAGATTTTTACAATTACGTGTCTCATTGTATACTGCACATTCCGACTACATTAGGTCAGACAGAATAGGTCATTCATACCTAGTCTTCAACACATAATCTGGGTCATTTGTTAATTTAAAACTGTCAATAAATTGTTCTCGGTCCAGTGTATTTTCATAACAACCTTTGGCTTATTGAGAGTGTGCTCCATTTCAGATCCCAACTTCGTCAACAAGGAGATCTGGATAGCGATAAAATTAATGCCCGGCGAAGCTAGCAAGGACATAGATTTTAATGATCCAATACCTGAAATCATCGGGGGTCGAACGATTTGGAATTCTTGTGGTAAGACCAAGGAGCCCGAAGATTTAACATATCAACCTCTTCCTGTGGATGTTTGTGCTTATTGGACCTCAGTGCCAGATCACTTAGTGGTACCTCAACATGGCTCCAGAGTTTTTACTTTCGTTATGACAGTGGATAAGAATAAGACGATCGCAAAAGAAGAACTAGTCAAAGGTGATTCTGGTTGTGTTATTATTTCTAATTACTGTTTTTCGAACTGTGTTTTATTAATGAATTATCTCTGAGTATAACTGTAAATCTATAGTATATACAATATACTTTACTTTATAATAAGTTTATTTGTTGTTAGACTTTAAAACAATTATCTAGATTTCATCTTCTTAGCCTTTTTTATTCCCAAGATTTGGGGGTCGGCTACTAGTTCAACCGGTTTTATCTGAATATCAGTTTTTACATGAAGCGACTGGCACCGGACCTCCGCAACCCTGAGGGTGAACTGAATTCGAAGGTAGAACTAGTAATAACGATTGCCATAGATGTTTTGCCACTAAGAATTTCTTGTAAGAAAAACCCAACAGCAGTCGACCCGGGAATCAAACCCGAGACCTCCTAACCTGCAGTTGCTTACGCTAACCACTAGACCAACGATGCAGTTCAAATATTACTATTACTTTTTTTAAGTGCAAACTCATTAGATTCTTAAACTAATAAAATTGTAATGGGAGACTTGAATATGTCCACGTAGGTACAGTATTTTGACGGACATAACTACATCATTACAGTATGTACAATTCGGTGATTTAGCTTAAAGTGAAAAAAGACCAAAGTTTTTATATTACGCTCAGCTGGAATTTAATTCCTTTACTATTTATTTACTATTGGTACCAAGTCGTACGCATTTTTTGGTACATTTAATAACCCCGTGAAGTTATTTCCGTCACAGTACCTGTCTGTTTCATTATTTCCACATAATGGTAAAGATACACGGTTTCATAGTTTTGCAGGAGGACGGCGAAGTGCTGTTTCAGAAGCACGTGGAAGAGTGGCGCAAACTCTATGACCAAGGTGGATTGGATATTGAAGGAAATTTAGATTTGGTGAATATTCTCTTTGGTATTCAATTTAATTAAGATTAGTCTGCCTTGTAGAGTGGGAGTGTTCTTCTTTAAAATAGACCTTTGACCTTTCAAGTAACAAAATCTCTTATTAGGTAATATTAATTATTGAGTTCTGAAAATAGTTATTACTTTTTTAGTTACTTTAAATGTCATTTCGGATTTTATGATATTTTACTTTTAAGTGTGTTAAATTGACCTCTTGCTCTCTTTTTAGACAAAGTAGGTATACAATTATCAATCCAATTTCCCTTTTTTAGTCCCTCTTTTATATATTGATTTAATACTGCAAGAGGCTGTCAGGGATAGAAGTAGCCGGCCTTAAAGTTTTATTCTAGGTTTCAACTTGATACAAAAAGCTTTTTCATTTTTAAACATTCTTGGTGGCACAGTGATAGCTGATGCGACTGCTGTGCTTGAGGTCTCAGGTTTGATTCCCGGGTCGAACCAAATTTTTGTATGGCCTGCAAATATTTATTTCAGAGTTTAGGTTTTTTGTTTTATATGTTTGTATTTACAAAACAAGTATTCATATTCATATCAGTTGTCTAGTACCTATAAGACGAGCTCTGCTTAGTTTGGGACTAGATGGCGTTGTGTGTTAGATGTCCGAAATATTTATTTATTTTATAGGCAAAGATAGTAAACGGCATATGGTACTACTTCTTGAGTTCTCTGCCTTCGATGGAATCACATTTCCCTCTCGACAGATATTATGGTCTTAGTCCTACCGGTCTTGCTAGAGGAGGAACTTTTGAGGATTATGAAGGTAAGGTTTAAACTGATACAGATTGATATATGTACTGCAAGTGTAAATATGAACAGAGCAGGAATGATGACAGGTTTATTACAGAGAAATTGTTTTCTATTCATTGCCTTTTACGGGAAAGTATGTACAATAATTATATATAATGTCTTCCCAAAATCTGTATGACTCTAGATATATGAAATAAAGAAAGATTAAAATGAAATCAGTACAAGGCAGTTTAAAAACCTTCACTAACCTTTTTTTTCAACCTTAACCTCAGGGATATTTGCGTACCTTTTACATTTTAAATCGTTACCACTTTTCAGGTCATAATTTCTGGGATACAGAAACCTGGATGTTCCCGCCTATTTTGTTATTGTACCCTCATTATGCGAACAAATTACTACAATACCGACTTGACAAGGCTTACGTGGCCGCTGAACTCGCCAAGGCAACAGGCCATAAGGGATATAGGTAGTGTATTATTTACGTTCATCAACTAATCACAACACTTTGTGTGATCTACAAATTGTTGCTCTGAGTCTGGGTGTTCTTGGTGTCCGTTTCATGTTTGTTTGTGAAGTCCCTCGCGACACAGGATGTATATTCTTAATGCGGGAGTTGTCTTTCTAAAATAAAACTATTAATAAAATACCTAGGTACTAGTAAATTAGGTACATTACACACTATTGGACTATTTCAAAGTATTAGGTAGTGTAAAATATCTGCTAACTCCACGAGTGGTTTAAGAGGACGCCACGCCGCTTCCTACATTACCAAGTGTTGTGGGTTCAAATCCTACATGGGACAACACTTTGTGTAATCCACAAATTGTTATTCTAAGTATTGGTGTTCTTTGTGTCCGTTATACGTAAGTTTGCAAAGTCCCCCGCGACACAGGTTTTATTAAAAGTGCAGGAGTAGTCTTTTAAAAAAATGAACAGTAAACAGCTGTCTTCATAATTCAATTTTCTAGATTCCCATGGGAGAGCGCCTATACAGGAGTGGAAGTGACGCAGCCATGTTGCCCCGACGTCGCCACATTTGAGCAGCACATCAGTGGATGTATATCCTTCGCAGTCAGACAATATCTCGCTACGACAAGAGATGAAGAATGGTTAAAGGTTGGTTATTACTTTTAAATCATAATAACACAACATTTTAATTACGTAGTGTGTCAAACAGGTTTTCTTATTTAACGTAGAAACAGAATATATGCTGTTACCACTTACCTTTTTTAGTTATTTTTTATTTTATCCATACAAAACAAAAAAAACAAAAACAACAACCCATAATGTCCCACTGCTGGGCTCGGGTCTCCTCTCTGGAGAGGGTTAAGGCCATACGTCCCCACGCTGGCCAAGTGCGGGTTGGGGACTGGCAAGAATACGTTGTGGCTACGTAAATCTTTCCCTTGGATATTTTTAAGCCGCCCGAAGGCCTCCAACTAAGCTTTACGACTGTTATCGTATGATAACAACCGGGACCGACTGCTTAACGTGACCTCCGAATCACAGAGACGCTCATGGTAACATGCCACCAGCGGTCACCCATCCAGGTACTGACCGCGCCATCGTTGCTTACCCTCGATGATTGTTTCTAATCACCGAGTGCAAGTGGGCTATGAGCGGCTCTATCCATACAGTCCATACTAAATTAAAAACATCTTTGGAATTAGAGTTTATACGTGGGAGAGCCACGCTTTAGCATATTGATGCTAAAGCGTGGCTCTCCCACGTATAAATTTTTTGGGGCCGGCTCGACCGGACTGATACCACGGCCTCACAGAAAACCAGAGTGAAATAACGCTTGCGCTGTGTTTCACCGTGTGAGTGAGGATACTGGAGGCCCATACTCCAACGCAATTGTGACGCATCTAGAGTTGCGGGTCTCCAAGGGCAGCTATAATCGCTTACCATCGGATGATACGTGTGTACGTTTGCCCCCTATTTCATAAAAGTAATAGTAGAATACTACGACCACTAGTCATCCTTCGGGTGTCGTAAGAGATGGATAACTTGTGACAGGACAACGTAACTTGTGCGCATACAGTGCAATATGGTGGCAGAAGTAATATGGATTTAGTTTTCTTTCAATTCTTTTTTACTGTATTAGTTGTGTTGTATGGATAGTTTGTTTTTTGTTTTGTTGTTGTATTAGTTTTGTTGTAGTGTTTGAGTAGTGCTATGTTAGTATTATTATGTTTTATTTTCTGTCCTGTTTACTGTGTTGTATTGTATGTATTGTCAATTTTTGTCCTAAACTATTGCATTGATATCATCTGTAATGATAGTGTATGGTATAGTAGTAAATAAATAAAACATTAAAAAACTACAAAGATAAGAAATCTTGAAAGGAAGCCTATACCGACCCGTCTGTCGAGCATGGTATAATAGGCCAAAGCTTCCTTTCTAAAGCAATGCCTATGTTCGGGTTCTTGAGTGCAGTCCGCGTCTTGGCAAGCATAGTGTGGGACGTCTACAGACCAGGTGGAGTGATGATCTGCACAAAACGGCTGGCAGGAGCTGGATGCGAGAAGCCGAGGATCGAACTACTTGGCGTAAAGTTTGAAAGGCCAATGTCCAGCAGAAGACTGCGATAGGGTGATGCTGATGTTGTGCAGAAGTGGTCTATTAAAGACTGCTGATAATAATGAGATATTTTTAAGTAATACCTACCACACTAGTTATCAACTAACCACTATTTAATATTAATAACTATTTTTTTGAACTGTGCAATGATTGTATATGAATTTATATTATTTGTATATTATTTCAGCATGGTGGTTGCGACATAGTGACAAATATAGCAGACTTCTGGGCATCTCGTGCTGTCATCAATTATAACACTGGACTATACGACATTTCAAGTACGTTTTCATGTAAAGTTTTTTAGAGATATATATACGTATAGACACAAGAATAAAGATCAGGAATTAACGAGCATGCTTGCAGCGAATGATGAATGTGGACGAAACAGGACTGTCAGGACCGTAGTCAGTGGAGATCAATTGTCTGTCTACCCCTCTGGGCAATAGGTGTGCAACTATGTATATATGTGTCTATAAAGACGTATCTCCCGTAATAATGAAACCTACCTACCTTACCTTAAAATCTAAGTAGTGTAAGTAGCTATCGAAAGACATCCGTAGAGTGGAAAAAAGTACCTAAGCATTTCCATTTTCTTTAAAAATGTTTTAGAAATTTCACGTACAACGCCATCTAGCTCAAACTAAGCAGAGCTTACTTTATGATAGCTAGATATACTGATAAGATACTTATTTATTCTTTTTTTTAAAAGGGTGTATATTTAAAAAAAGAATATATAAGTAAACATATTATACATAGAAAACACTCAAACTCCTAAATAAATATTTGCTTATCATAAAATTTTTGGTCCGACACTGGAATCCAACCTAAGACCTACACACAGCACAGCAGTCGCATACGCTACCACTTCACCACTGAGATAGTCACCGTTATAGTACTTCTTGTGATATAACCTTAACAAAATTCCGATTAATTCATATACATATAAGAAACTGTAGTGGCTGCGCTGTGGTAAGATTATTCTGTTTAACGGAAGCATTACTTCGTAGCACAATAAAAGCAATTTGAAAAGACTCCTCAAGACTTAAGATTACGATACGATACGATTACGATAGGTAGATACGGCAGATACTAAAAATAATACTTCAATGAGAAAATGTTCTCATTGGCTAACCTTTAACGTTTTTTACAAACGTTTCGTGCAAGCAAGCCATCAGTATTAACAACTTAAGCGATCATGTAGCAATTAGCTGGGTTTAACAAACCAAATTGTAAGGGTTTAGCTAAGTGACTTTATTACAGTGATTGTTAAACTGTACAGATGTCATGGGCCCTGATGAAGACCACAAAAACGTTAACAACTCTGCCTTTACCAACGTTGTTGCTGGATACTCGCTTTACTTAGCGCAGTAAGTAGTTAATCCTCTTAGATATAATTTGAGACTGAAAAGCATAATATTAACATAAATAATTCGGAGATGATTGTCTTTGTAGCAACTCAGAATTGAATCTCATTTCAAATTGGTATTAGACTGGTTATTTTACGATGTGTTGATGTAATTTACAAATTTTAAGTATAAAGTACTAATTAACATGCTTACGGAAAACTATATTTAAAAAACACTAATCATTTTCGATTACTGTAATAAGTACGTACAGCAACAACAAACAATAGGTATTGGTTTAATAACAAAACTTTGCTCATACCATTTGTATTCGTTGACGTATTAGAAAACATCCATTTACACCATCAACCCAGTTCTGGAGGACAAAGAATATGTAAATTTTCGGTGTGATAAATATCCAGGTGTGATAGGTACCCATGTTACAAAAATTAATAGCAGATAGTAAAGCCAAACTTCAATGCCTTGATTCCAAAAGCTTTCTAGACATCTAAAAATCTCTACTATACTATAAGAGACTAATACAAAATTTCAGATATGTTGCTTGCCTCTGTAAATCCTACTACATGGCAAAGGAGCCGGACCACTGGGCCGACATCGCATGGAGTCTAGCGTTGCCCTATGACCCAGAGCACGACTATCATCCTCAGTTTACAGGATATACAAGAGGAGAGGAGATCAAACAAGCTGATGTCGTTTTGTTGGGCTTCCCTCTGCAGTACCCTATGAACTCGTGAGTATTATGTTTTTGCTCAGTATTTTTTTTATATATTTTTTCTAATAATTAAATGGATTCATCGTTACGAAACCCCTTGCATACTGAATTTCATGTAAATCGTTGGAGCCGTTGCCGAGATTGAGATCATAAATATATACGTATATATAAGAATTGCTCGTTAAAAGGTAGGTGGTATTAGATGTAACAAAACGACTTCTCATTAACAATACCATTAAAGAATTATCTTAATAGTTTTTATCTTCTGTGATGACTGATAATTCACGATACAGGCTCCCTTTTCTCCTCTTCTAAGATAACGAGGAAATTAAAACCACACAGGACAATCAGAAATTCGTGGCACACGATAGTGGAACATGCAACCAACAAAGTTTCGTTGTGAGTTTTTGAGAGAATTGCAATTATTTTATTTAGAAATTTTAAGGCCTTTTAAAAATTAAAATTTTAGAAGTCAAATAAGTATACGCTTCAATAAATAGATTTTCTTTTTCACAGCTCCACTCGGCAGAACGATCTGGAATACTACGAGTCGGTAACTCGAAGTAGTGGTCCAGCTATGACGTGGAGCATGCATACAATTGGACATTTGCAAATGGACGATGGCAAAGCTGACCTCAGCTTCAATAAGAGCTACGAAGGTTTTGTTAGAGAACCTTTTAAGGTATTATCTAGAACCTTGTAATATGTAATGATATTCTGATTCGATGATTACTCTACTGAAGTTTAGCAATTCAAATACTTGTCGATAAATATATTGATTATATTATTATCTAGATTGATATTTTAGTTTCGGGGGGTTCCCCGGCAAAAAATCTGGCTACGCCTCTGATTCGCAGTCTATTTAATAGCAACTTAATTTAGAAGTCGGTAGAATTTAAAGTAAATCGTAATTCTAAAAGTTATTTCCATATCTCAGTTTCCTAACTTTTAACCTATAGTACGTTCAATTATAAAAGTCTTTTTAACAATTAGACGTTCAAAATAAATACAAGAAAGGAATATTAATCTAGAAATCGTGTCAGTCACAAAAAGTCTTACTTATTTTGGAATGTTAACGCATACTTAAGAACTATAATAGTTCGGCCTGGGGTCTAGACTAAAAGCTTTCTAAGGTCAACAAGTGACTAACTTTTGTCTGCCTTCTCAAAAAAATACGAATAAAACTATGTACAGACGGTAATTATACACTCACAGACATAATAATAGTTATATCTAATTATAGGTATGGTCAGAACTTCGACGGCCAGAAATAGGGGCAACAAACTTTTTTACTGGAATGGGTGGTTTCCTTCAAACACTGATCTTTGGGTACGCCGGCATCAGTATACACTTGGACAGACTGGTGATCAATAACGCTCGTCTGCCGCCCAACGTTAATAAATTTACAATTAGAGGTAAATAAATAAACATCTAAATCAAATTATAAGTAAAAGCAGGTTCATTGTTAACCGGTTCTTAGAACCGGTTAATAATGAACCTGGTTTAATATTAGTATTAAACATAGATTTTTATGTTATATTAAACAATGGCTGCCTCGGTGGCGCAGTGGTAGCATACGCGACTGCTGTCCAAGAGGTCTCGGGTTCGAATCCTAAGTCGGACCAAATGTTTGTATAATCTGCAAATATTTGTTTCGTAGTTTGGGTGTTTTCTATGTATAATATATATGTATTTACAAAAAAAATTAATTTATGTATTCATATCAGTTGTCTATTGCCCATAATACAACCTCTGCTTAGTTTGGGACTAGATGGCGTTGTGTGTTAGATGTCCAAAATATTTATTTATTTGTAATTGAATCAGCAATTCTGTGATTTCACGATAAGTTTATGTTGTAGGTATTTAACTTTTTAATAAGTGCCTAGTCTTTTGAATTATTACTTGCAAAATTCGAAGTAAACGTATTAGATTGATCTATCTACACATGGCGCCTTATTGGCTCAAACCATTTAAACAATAGGTATATGGGGTACTCTAGTAAACTAAATAATTAAAACAATATATGAGGTACTCTAGTCAACTGAAGTATTCAATCTAGTTTTCTAGACTGCCTCGGTGGCGCAGTGGTAGCGTACGCGACTGCTGTCCATGAGGTCTCGGGTTCGAATGCTGGGTCGGAACAAATGTTTGTATGATCTGCAAATATTTGTTTCGGAGTTTGGGTGTTTTCTATGTTTAATATGTATGAGTTTACAAAAAAAAGTATTCATGTATCAGTTATCTAGTACCCATAATACAAGCTCTGCTTAGTTTGGGACTAGATGGCGTTGTGTGTTAGATGTCCGAAATATTTATTTATTATTTGTTATTAACTGGAGATTAATTGGCAGTCTCAATTCGACTCTTAATTATGTTTTTGTTTAATTTCTATGAGCAGACATGTTTTCTTATAAACTTTAGCTATTTATACTACTTCTACACTCAGAGATTATCTCTAGGTATTCCAAAGTAAGCGTTGTGTAAAAATGCTTAGTACCTTTATAAGAATTCTACATTTATAGCTATCTCGTAAATATTATTTGCCTTAATTACACGCCTTTATTACAGGTATAAAGTATTTAGGCGCAAACCTGACACTAGAAATTCAGCCGAATAGCACCAAGTTCAGTGTCATATCAGTAAACGACAGTTGGCCACTCGTTCTACACGATTCAAAATACAACATCGCGTTGGCACCTGGAATTACAGGTAAGATTTTTTTTTATAAAATAACAAGCGGAAGGCTATTCGTTCAGTGACTGACTGAAAATACAGAGTCCTAGTCGGTAGTAAGGGTGTCATAAACTTAAGCAGCGAAATTCGTGTGACAACAGCATTTCAAAGTGAAGGTAAACTTAAAAAAAACCTATTCTAACCTGTCTGGCCAGAGTTATATAGTAGGGCAAAATCAAAGGGTCCAGCATTAAAGTCCGGAATTAAAGGGTGCATTTGGCAGTAACTACAGCTGTTATAACGCACATCTTGCCAGCCCCAGAACACAAATGCCTTGAGTAAAGTTATCAGCAACGTGTTTTTTTTGTGATTCCAGCTTTACTACCTGGCCGCGGTCCGTTTACGATTCACTCGGATCCTTGGAAGTCGTGCAAGCTGCCTGCCGATGTAATTGGACAAAATTATCTTAGGCCTATTCTAACATAAGACATTGGACTACAAGATATTTATTCAAGAGATCTGTTTCGCTAAGGAATTTATGTAAATTTGTTATATAATTCTCAACAAACATGTTTTTAAATAACTTTTCATATTTTAATAGAATTTAGTAAAACTTCGCTAATGCGGCAATTCATCTGGCCATTCTGTTTTCTATGATTATTATTATTGAATGCGTACTACAATAAATAATTAAGATTGTGTGTTTGTTTGCGTTAATGCAGACTATCAGTATCTAAGTGTGAACCACTATTTAAAGCAAATAAATGCAGAATATTTTTTTACTAACTTATCTTTTAATAATACGTTATCATAACGGGCTTGCATTTTGTGAAAAAATCACTGTCCAGGAGTGAGTGCTTCTTTCGCTCAGTTTTCTTTTTTCTCGTAATTATGTTGTTCAAAAACTAAAAATAACTGAAAATGGTTCTGTCAAACGACATTCTAAACGTCAAAGATTGACTAAAATTATTTTAGTTAAGTGATACTAAAAATAGACGTTAAATAAATATTTACATACATTAGTTTATTTACATACATTAGTTTATTTATATACTCATAAAATAAGCACGGTACCTACCGTGCTTATTTTATGAGCTAAAGTATTGCACGATTTATCTAAATACTGACATATTTACCACTATCTGTTATTATTATAAAACAAAGTCCTCCTCCGTCTGTTAATAAACTCAAAGACTTCTACACAGATTTTTATGCGATTTTTACCAATAGATAGAGTGACATTTGAGGAAGTACATTTCTAAAATATAACGACTATTTTTGAAGACGTCGGATTAAACCGCACAACTTCTCAAAGTAAAATAGTCTATATTATTTGTTCCGCAAAGAATTCATGCGAAGCCGGAGCTGATTAATAGTTATAGATAAACTACATTCAGACGGAAAAACTGATCGTTTTCAGCACACAAAGAATTGTCTTCGGTGGAAATTAATCATGACTCCATTTTTAGCAGTAAGGATCACTAACAGTAACATGATTTAACATTGTAAGGTTAACGTATCACCCGTCATTTTTGACACCTGTAATACTACAAAAATGATTCCATTATCACTTTAATAGATAAACCCAACCTTGCAAAACATTTGTGTCAAAAACGTCACTAGTATTACTCATACATACTGCGATAGAAGTTACTGCAGACTTTGAACTTTACGAAATAGGTTGTTAACTGTCAGTAAGCAAGTGAAGAAAAAATGCTGATTGACATTTATAAAGTCAATAGTATGATGACGTCATATGATATAGAAATAGGTTAAGTGTTAACAGAGTGTGATTACTATCGTGTCAGCTAAAGGCGTGCGCCTATCGATGTCGCATCCAAATTTTATCAGTTGCTTATGTAAAAAACTATATTGCGTACATTTTGATAGGTAGTAAGGTTTTTATAGTTTAACAAACTTTGGCTCGCTACTCTGCTCGCATGTGTATGTTAGTTATCACGGTAAAAAACCTATGTCCTTCTTCAAGAACAAAAGCATCTTTATGCCAGATTTTGTTAAGGCCAGTTTAATGGTTTACCCTTAAAAGCGTATCAAACAGAAAGGATTATTTTCGACTTTATAATATTTGTATTATTAATTCTTTAAAGATGTAGCAAAATAACAATAGATTGCTGTAACTACCTAAAGGCAAATAATGGTTTTCCCGTTGGAGTCATGCATCGACACTAATGGACAAACCCTGCCAGAGTGATAGAACGGCCTCATAGAAAATCGAAATTAAGAGTTTTTTTCGTTGCTTTTCAAAAACCTGGAACTCATTACCAGCGCACGTGTTTCCTTCCCAATATGGTGCCGGATCTTAAAAGCAGGGCGTAAAAAAAGTGTAAATCACCATGCAACATAGTGTTAGTCACCATGCTTCATTATCCAGGTCTGCAATGATCACCACTCTTGGATTCTATTCATGCTTTCCATCAGGCAGGAAATTGTAACCACCCTCCCCCATTCCAATGAAAAGACAAAGGCTGCAACGTGACCTGCTTTGATTCCTCACCATAAGAAACTACTTAGGTACATTTTTTTTCATCCGCTAAAGGGATTAATACTGTAGGTAAGCAAAAAAACTGCAAAATGACATCATGCTTCGTATATTTTAAATTCAGATCAAAGGCACTAAGATACTGACAATTCCATTATTCCATTACAAACAATTTAAAATTTATTTACATAGGTATTTACAATATCGATAAACAATATGTACTTGCCAATAACAATATGCAACAAAAACGCATTACAGACAAAATTTAAGAACAAATCACCAATTATATATATGTATATATACATATATATATATATATATATATATATATATATATATTTAAGACAACTCCCGTATTAGGAATATACATTCCTGTGTTACGGGGATCTTTACAAACATACAAGAAACGGACACAAAGTACACCCAGACTTAGAACAACAATTTATGGATCACACATAGTGTTTTCCCATGTGGGATTTGAACCCACAACACTTGGGGTGGTAGGAACCACTAGGCCAACCGTGTAGTCATAATATAACTTTCGAATACATCCAAAGTGATTTTATTTATACTTATTTATAGCAAATTGAATGGATTCTGTACAAATTATATTTTTATGCGCAATATATTCGTTATCTTAATATGTTCGTTAAAATATTTAACTGCAATGCCAACATCATTAGTGAATAGTTATCAAACGTCAATAAACTACTGTATCGTTTATCACAGGGAGCTTTGGAATATCATTAGGAAATGTTAAAAAACCATACATTTTTAAAATTAATTTTCTATCAAGGTATTATCATAATGGACCTTCTAATTAGACAAAATAGCGAAATTTTATAGCAAGTTTTAGTTAAATTAATAAATTTCACTGACCGCATTCAGAAGTCTGACCACGGTCATTAAAATGTATGTGATTCTTGTTGTAATTGCGTAATTAATTTATTTTTATATTATTATAGAAATTATGTAAACTCGTGAAGACCTAATAACAGTGCTACTTCAAAACAATGTAAAAATATTTAGTAGATTCACACAAGGCTTAGGGTTTGTATTTACTTGAAAACATTTGCGATCATATTTCAATGTACCTAAATATTTATCAAATCATACCCAAGACACAAACATTACAGTATTTCTAGATTTTGGTGCAAAATACAGACAAAAATGTAGTGTCTTTATAGGTCTGTCTGGGTATACATATTATGGGAATTGTGGCCGAGTATTATTAAATTAAGAAAATAACGATAGAAAAGATTCACCTCTATTTTGTTACAGTTTCAAACTGCTACTGTTAAAGGAATATACAACAGGTCATTAGGAACAATTTTATATTATTTTTATATTAGATGTGTGCGACTTCCAGATAGGTATATTAACAATATTCAATATCACTCGAGCTAAGTACAGACTGTTGCACGTCAAGCCGGCTCTACACTCGCGGCGCGAAAGGCCGCGAAAACCCCCGACAGCTGCGAATCTCGAGTGTAGATGTTGCTCACGCCTTCTCGTTCACGCTTGGCACCGTTCCCTTAACAGTGTCGGTTTTTTGGCCCGCGACAAAGGGTTAGCGGCTTGCGAACGTAAACGCATCCACACTGATAACAACGAGACTGTAAAGTTTTGCGAGTGTGGATGGACACAGTTCTTGCGCGGATCACGGCGTTTATTCACGGCGCGACGTCACACGCGAGTGTAGAGCCGGCTTCATAGTTACTTTGCAACGCGAGAAGTCGTCAACTTTGCAATATCAATTTTTAGGCCGAAATTTATTTGGCTATGATCCTGATCGAACCTGTCCCTGTAGCCAAGATGTAAGTAGTTATTTCACGCCAAATTTCTTCTTCGATCGCTAACGCTTCTATTCTCTTGTACTATTGGCTAATATTTAGTTTTGACCACCTGACTTAGCGTTGAGATGACGCACTCCATACATTTGGTACTAATCAATTATCGATTACGTTTATAGAATGCCAACATGGCTAGGGGGTCAGGTCTGATCCTATATTTTGTATGAAAAACAAGGCACACACACAATGAAAAAAATAAAGTTTCGGAGAGCGTAACAACGGTTTTAAAACACATAAAACAATCGATCAAAACAGTGTGTTTACTTTATCAGCTTATAACTTGTTTACAAAGGATTACCTTATCGATTTTTTTATTACTTAAGATTATAGGTCATCAGACGTTATACATATCAAACACCTATAGATATCTTTGAAATCAAACTGATACATAACACTTTATCCAAAGGAATCGGTAATGCTACGAGTTAGGTATATTTTATTATTAATTAATGTCAATAATACATTTTTAATCCAATTAATTGCAATC
This sequence comes from Hyphantria cunea, assembly GCA_003709505.1. Classification (NCBI taxonomy): domain Eukaryota; kingdom Metazoa; phylum Arthropoda; class Insecta; order Lepidoptera; family Erebidae; genus Hyphantria; species Hyphantria cunea. The sequence continues at coordinate 1,122,663 of PKRV01000930.1, forward strand.
TGTTTTTAATCTATGTCCCATTTTCTTTTGTTTTTTTCTGCTTTTCAAGACTCAGAACAACAATTTGTGGATCAAACAGTGTTGTCCCATACTGAGTTTTGTACTCACAACACATAAAGACTGTACAAATACATGTACATTGATGAACGGATATAAAATCAACAACCGTTAACCACCAGACATAAGTGGTTTAAGTGGATTGACCCAATAAAGCCCTTGCGGTTGGTTAATTAGTTAGATCTTTACCGAACTATAATCACATAAGCGCTACGCTTAAATACAGCTTACAATTGTGAATTTCCTTAATCATTAACTTATGTACACTAACGCCTAATACAGGAACTTAATTAACGGCTATTTTAAAGAATCTATCTCCAGTTTAACTAGGGATAAGTTATGGAAGACGGTCTGAAATATACCTTAAAAAGAGTATTTGTGTTTTTTACAATTATAAGTCAATAAACTCACTTGTGCCACGAAAACAAGAAAGAAAATTAAACCTGCACATCATGAAAGTCATCAAATATACTGAAAAAAGTAGAAAAAATATACTGAGTATCTCCAGTTTCAAAACTGCCGTAAATATTTAAAAAATAAATACACTTCTTAAAGTTAAATCACACACCACAGTACCTATTTATCTATGTTATGGTTCTACGGACAATTTGCAGTGTTGCAAACCTTAGATCCATTAGGAGAAAATAGGTACGTTAATCAAGTAAAATAAAGATACCTATCACAAAATAGGTACATTCATAACTAATTAGGTACAAACCTACATTGTAAAATAAAAATGTGTACATAACCATAACATTATCACAATTATACGATACGATATATATTTATTTATGTATTTATCTTTATTGTACACATTTAACAGGTAGAAAAAAAAATAATTACAACATACAAATGTGACAATTGGCGGTCTTATCGCTCATGGCGATCTCTTGCAGACAACCTGATATATATGTACTTAGTCGAATATTCAAATTAAAGAAACGTGGATATATTTATCTAAATAGTACCTACGTTGAAAGAACACACATTTTGACATGAACAAATAAAAAAGAAACGTTTTCAAACGTATGTTCTATTATCTCATACACTCGCTCTTTATTGAAATCTGCTTCATTACATTATATAGGACTTAAATAATGAATGTAATTTAATTTAACCTTTACCTATTTTGTTGGCTAGAATTCGGAGGTAAGTTTTCTCGGTTTCTGGCTGCGCTTTACATAAATCTCTTGTAATCTTCGTGAACACTATTATTACCTGAACATTCAGTTCGGTAAATTAGATGAGTTACTAACAAATGTATCTTTCGTTCAGGAGCGGATTTTACAGTAACGGCATTCTACTTCGTCTCACTGACTGAAGCGGAACACATACATATCAGTTAACATTATCAGCAACGGGAATAGTTGGTCACATACAGATTAATAAAAGATTATTATATTTATAATCGTATCTAGCGATATGAATTTTGTTTGTTTGTTACGCTTTTACGTCTAAACCGATTTTAAAATTTCTTTCAGATAGTATAGTCATTCGTTTAGATAGTGACGGTGCACCCGCACTCAATTGTGCTTATTGCTGTGAAATATAAATATATTTATTCATACAATGGCGTAAACTAACTAACTTGCTTATGAATGTACGCTGCAAGCGGGACCTTTGATTTTATGGCGGCTTGCCGCACCCACGACGTCAGCACGATCAAGGTGACCGTATCTAAGCGAATGGACTATATCATAGAATATTTTTTCCCGCGATAACCAACATATACGCGAGCGTACACGTGAGCGAAACTAGAAGTTGATTTAAAGTTTATGTAACCGTTGTTTGTAGTTATATATTAATACTCATTAAAATATGATATGCCATTTAATAGCAGTACTATTGTTGTGAGAACAATAGGTATCGATAAATCGTTGTTGATATTACTCGAATACATATTGTAATTATATATGAACACTGATAGCAAATGCACTGCTTATCGACATCAGCACTTCCCGTTAAACATGGCAGCTGTGCTGTGCATCGCATTGTAATAATTAAAAATTAGTTTTACAATTTATATCTGACACTGATATGATGAGTCTTAAGATACCTAAAAACGGTTCGGTTCGGATTCGGTTAATTTTCACCAAAATAGACAAAATATTTATAACTTGTAGGTATACATATTACGTTAGTTAAGAAACCGCTATTCTGGTAATAAAATCATGAATAAAAACCACAATGAAAACCGACCATACCTAAAGTGAAAACATACCGAATTAGGAATTTACCGCTCAATAAACTGTCGACGAACTTATAAAATTGTGGAGCAAAAATCATCAAAAACCATAATTTTATAACTCAAAATGCACTACGAATATCTGTCTTTGATGCTTTTAAATGACTTCAACTGAATTTTATTTCAGTGATCTGTGAAATGGAGTTTAATGTCACCTGAAGTTATTGACATCTATTTATATATATACATTAATAAATAGATAAATATTTCGGACATCTATTATTATGGGTACTGGACAACTGATATGAATACGCAAATACTTTTTTTTGTAAATACATACATATTATACATAGAAAACACCCAAACTCCGAAACAAATTTTGCAGATCATACAAATATTTGGTCCGATTCGATTCCCAGGATTCGAACCCGAGACCTCGTGGACAGCAGTCGCGTGTGCTACCACTGCGCCACCGAAGCAGTGTGTTTTATGTGCATAAAGCGCTATACACGGAAAAACGAAACATCAAAAGTTAACACGTATTCTTGGACTCAATTCTTCGGATGTAATATGGCGTCATAATCACCTGCATTTTTTCGACATATATAAATAAAAATAAAAAATTGTGGCAATAAATAAAAATATGGAGTTTCATTCTTGTGGTATTTTGCATTTACAATTAAGTGACCTCTTTGAACTCTGGTCATTACCAGACTATTATTTTGAGAACAGCTAATTATTTAGACGGCTTGTTTAAGCACTCGGTGATGATTACGGCAGTGAATATACCTTCCAAATATTCCGTACGAAAAACCGTATCTCCGATTTTAAAAGATAACTGAGTTACGGTATTTATTGTGTGTAAAACCTAATCTGGCAAAATTAATTGTGCAACTTCCATCTTAGGTTAACGCGCGGTAGATAGACAGACAGTACATTTAATATTCAAAAACACATACACACGTTATGTACAGTTCGTTAAAAAAAAATTCTTGACGCACCACCACGCTTGTAAAACTACATCATTCTGTAAATCCGATCTCATTGATAAATCGGATAGTACCGATTCTCAGTACGACTTATTTGGGTGGCCAGGGAACCTTCTTTATCATAAATAAAGATAAAGTGAAGCATGATAACTAAATGGAAAAGGAATACAGCTAATGACTGTTTATGATAATCCAGGGGCATTTAAAATGTTTAATCGATAGCGTAAATAGTGGAGTAAAATCGGCATCGAATCCTATTGTTGTTAATGACGAAATAAACTATTAAGATTTGTCTGAGCGGAGGGAATGTTGTCATGAACAGAAATTAAATATAATATGACGTATAAAAACACAGGTTCAAAAGATTAGAACGTAATTATTTAAAACTGTTTACTCAGAAAGTTTAATTTAACTTTAATGTGAATTGTTTTGCGACTTTATAGAAGAGTTTTTTTATGAATCTGTATATGTTTATAGACTTTATCATCCTAAGTCCATTTTATAAGACAATTAAAACAAATTGACATGTAACCCATGAAATACTTGGTAAAAGCAAATTAAAAAAATGTATGTTTTGAAATTGTTACAGGAAAAGTAGTAATTGTTTAACAGAGTTAATGACTTTAATAGGTATGAGAATGTGCACATTAAAATATAAAGTATACCTTGCTTTCACTGGAAAAGCCATAGCATGGATAAAGAATATAAAACAGTTTTACGCTTTCTAAGTACACAGCTACATATTACAACTTAACTCTTTATACGATAATGCGATTATTCGTACAAGGTCAATGAGGTAAGGCAATCAGGGTTTCTACTACTATAAGTTGCTACGAAAAAATTGTACTTATAAATACCATACTATCCTTGTACTTATGCACTAGAACCTTCAGCTGAAGTTTGAGCTTGTAGAATACATTAGAGACTTGAACATTACTAGGAATGTAAATGAACTTAGGAAACCATACTACTAAAAATGAGTCTCCAATAAATAAATAGAAATGTAATTTAAAAAAAGGAAGACCAAAATTTTGTACTTTAAAAAACTGATTAAATATTTATGGGAAAAAATACAAACTTAGCGAAACTTCAGGGTTTTTAGTGAACGTTTAAAGTATTATAAATATAAAAGTAGTATAAACCCCTCGCAGTCACCTCAACACCTTTGCAAATAACAATAACGAAAACCTTCTACAAACAAGACATTACTAATCTAATCTAACCAAGATCAAATCCAACAATATTATCTAAATGGTAATTAAATATTCTATAATCATGCTTGTATAATTTATACAGTTGCCTAATGAGCGGCAGGTCGAGTTGAGAGTAATACTTGTGAAGTTTCTCGGATGTTCCCGAAGTGCGGCTCAGACGGGGAAACTGAACTTGAGTAGCGTTGATTGTGTGCAAGGCTAGTAGCGCATCGTCTAATAGCGTCTCGTATTTACCTGAAATAAGAAAAATACTACTTGAGGATTTGATGTTTCCCATCACTGCATTTAAAACAATATTTATGACCATTCCATTTAAAATAAAATATGATTAGACGACCTGCCGGCGAACCAGCACAGATATATCAAGATAGATAACGATGAGGAGGACGTCGCTTACTCACTCCTCCCATGGTCTTATGAAGCTGCTAGTTCACCAAAAATGGTGGCTTTTTAAGTCCGTATATTAAATAACCGAATCATCAAACAGCAGAAACAAAACTCATGTCAATACGTTACATTCTAGCAGCAGCAGGAGTTATACTACACATTTCTGGAAGCGATAAAATAAAAATCATTTCTGAAGTTAAATCAACAGTTTTGAATGATGAAGTCTTTGAAATTTAATTCAATGACTTTGTTTTCTGTACTGTTATATACTTTTATTACACATATAATTCTTCGTATTGAATCACTCTGGTTATTGCTAAAAAATACATTGAAATTCGTTCAATATTTTAAAATATCTCAGTATACAAACAGCAGAAGTGTCTCCATTTTATTATGTGTATTGACAGTATCTTAAGTTACAGCGGATATTGTACTAAAATACCTATATGTATATTCTTTATGTATATCATGCCTTTTTTGGTGTAAAACAAACATCGCTCATCAAATACATCATGTCTTTAAGACAAAGTACTCAGAGAACCGATTCGTGGTGGCCTATGAATTTAGAATCTTTTTTTACATTTTAAAAGAGGAACACATTTTCTTAAAGTTTATTACTTTAGCCAGTAAAACGACAAAGATAAACAGCTATTATGAAAACAATGTCCGAACAAAATTCTTTTGCTGTTTCCAAGCAAACGAGTGGAAAACTTTAATTTTGAAGAGAAAGAACTTTAAGAGCCTCAAAGGGCGTAAAATAAGTGGCGGCTGTCCTAGGATTTTTTATCGAGTTAAAGTCATACTTTCGACACATGGCTCTATGTTGCAGTCTCACGACAAATTATGGCGTGAAGCAATTCCCTCTTTGGTTTTCACCTCTTGAGAGTAAAAAGCTCTTATCTAAGCTTCTAAGGACGTCAAGTAAGTAGAGGCTGTCATAAGTGATATAGGACTAAAAGTACCTAGTGGTAAGTGGTAAGCCACTATACAACTTGTTTTCTTTTTCCTACGTATATATTGTAAATAAATTTAGTAAAAAACTAAAAACACGCTCACAAAAGTCGGTTACAAATAAACACACTAATTAAATATAGTTAAAAAGACTCGGGCCTCTATACTATAGGACCCGAAGTCTATACTGAAGGTACTTTTTTAGTTCAGTTGTAACAGCTAAAAAGGCAATATTAATATTTTCTTGCGTTTTTCATAAAAAATAGTTTTAGCTTACTTTACGAAACGTGAAAAAAGATTTTTTAAAGATTGCAGTAATAACAAAAAGTGTTGAAATTAAATTGATGCAATACAAGACTAATAAATAACTATAACCGATTATGATTATTCTAAACTCGAATTAATTCAGAAGATACAGTCACAAACATTAAAACTGCGTACCCATTGTGTTAAAATTAAGATTAATAAAAAATGTACAAGAAAACAAGAGGACAACTATTCTACTATATGTGTAAAAGTAGATAGTTTATAAGGAAACTAACGATCCGGTGCGGTTTCGCTTCCTTCGTTCGCACGAAGACTTCGAAATCTCTCAAATTATCTGTTTTCTTCACCTATAATATGCATGTATTACACATAAAGCCCTACCTCTTCAATCACTCTATCTTTAGTGGAAAACTGGATTAAAATCCGTTGAACAGTTTAAAAGATTTACGTGAACAGACAGCGGAAACGATTTCATTTCATTTTCATACCATGTATTGAAGTTATAATTATTTAGTAATTAATTTAGTTTATATTTTAACATAAAATACTATGTTATTATTACTCTTTTATTTCTTCTCAAGCAACGCAATATGAACTTAAACAGTGATGGATGCCTGACATCTACTTAAAATTAACGATTCAATTAAAATAAATTAGCTTATATTATTGTCAACAATGCACCCTTGAGAAGTTATATTATGAATTATGCAGGTACTTAATTTCTGACAATGGAACAGTGTCTGACAAACCCAAACTCTTCAAATTAACCTTGGCAGTTGATTTGACATTCTGTAATGTTCCAATTTGAATGAAATACCTATCGTTTATCATCGTTCATTTGAAAGAACATTTGAAACAAATTGCTTCAGACTATAACTACCAACGTCGTCAATAGCATAGCACAAAAAACCTATGTTGTGCAGAAATATATAATTTATTAGCTTAGTAAGGCATTTTATCGCTGTTAACGATGTCAAATTAGAGGCAATTGCAAGTTTGATTTGAGAAAAAAAATGGTAAGTCATAGATTTATTATTTAAACAGCTCTCTAGGTATAGCTCTAACATTCCATTACATTAGTTACTTAGTGATTTTGATGGTAATCTTATTTTCATAACTGCATTAGGAATAAATTTACCTCTACCACCAAAACCTTTTATTTACTGAATATCACATCGTTACGTTTGTCAGCTTTTTTCTTAGCAAAAAGCTTTGATTTCAAGATTGATTGCTTGCTGAAGATTCTTTAATAAACACTATACGCATAGTAACTATAAAGAAAATTGTAAGTCATTTATTGAAAGAATTTGAGTGAAACAAAGAAAATGCATTTCCTAAAAAAGCTGAAATGATTTTTAGTTAAAAAAACAATTGCTACTTATCATAAGGCTGTTCAGTTTTTCCAAGCCAATTATGAAAAAAAAATTGTTATGGATGCGAAAGACTGCGCAAGCCAGTGCTGGAGGGTATCTTTTGCATCTATGATAAATTGACAGTGCGACGCCAAAATATTGGTAAGTAATTTCAAAAAATAAACATAACTAATATCCCGTTTATAATAAATTATCAAAAATGGTGGTGTGTGTTTAAGATTTTATTATTTAAAATAGATTCTAAGAAGAGATTGTATCCGCAACTCGTTTAAATACTTTTTTATTTGTTAAAAAGTTCTTGTTATGCCCGGCCGCTGCCAGTTTCAGTCACAGGTATGCAATCCATTTTTTTTTCCGTACGGAAATCCCCTCGAGTCTTCCTGGCGGCATGTCAGATTCGAACCGATTAAAACCGCACGCCGCCTAGGTACTAGAAGCCGGGGAACCAGGTGCACCCTAGAAAGGAAAACCCAGGAACCTCGACGTACCTCGGTCATCTACGATTATAGACCCCCTTCGTGTGGGAACTCCGATGTTCCCGTTACTGTCCCCCAGCACCTTGTGCGCTACTACTAAAGAGCCGCAAGGCTCTCGCCTCCAAGTCCCATGTTGGAATTACGGCTAGGAGACTTGTCGCCTCTAAGGAGATCGTGCGGTACCCACTTATTATCCCGACGGCCAGCACTCGTTGCAGTCGTCGCAATGGCACGGTATTACCGTCCATCAGAATCTCCGTCCATACTGGGGCCCCACAGAGGGCCATGAACCGCACAACCCCCGCGTAGTGTCCTGCAGGAGTCATCGGGCCCCATTGTGTTTGGTAGCAACCCGGCCAATGCACGCGCGCTACGCCAAACATTTTGGGGATGGACTTCGGAAATCTCAACGGCCGTCTAATACGAGCCCCAAGTACCTCATAGAGGGCTCGATACAGGTATGCAATTCTCAACCTTTCCAACGCAATTCATATCCATCCTATTTTTTGCTTAGTTTAATTCTCAGAGTAGCTAACGGGTTAGCGGCAATGGCCTAGCCTATTATTCAAATCAAAAAAGTTTATTTTCGTTAACAAAAAACAATGTCATACAATAGAAGTTGGACCCTCCTTTTAAACAAAAAATACCTGTATTAGGAGGGACAAACTATAGAGTACGTCAATTGTACCTAAGTATATTAAAAATGTGGCTATGAAAAACCTATCCCTTCAACATACAAACCTGAGTTCATTTCGATTAAGATCAAAGAATTATTAATGCATTTAAAAACGGTGATACTTATTCAATTTCAAATTAACTACCAAAAAGTAAAAAACACAATTTTGTTCTAATAAATCAGTTAAGAAAACTGGTAATTTATATACCAACTGATGGAACGAACTCATGTTGTAATAAAAATATAATATAGTGCCAAGTTTAAAACAAGCGGACTTCAGAATCGTGTGATGTTAAATGACCAATCACATTCCACCATCGGTGGGTCGAATGACGTAACATAAACGGTGCACAAAATACCACACGTTATGGTGCGTTTAATGCTAAAATATATGAATTTATATAGTAGCTCGCCTAGCATAGTAACTATTTTAATATTTCATATTTTTGAAATTCAGAATATGGACCAGTGAGACACGTGAATAGAAATGGCAGTACCCGTTTGAGTATTTTAATATTTATATTATGTATACAATACAGGAATGAATAAAGCTATGTATTTGTTTATGTACATTGAAATTTTTTTTTATTTATTATATCTTTGCACCTTATATTTCTAAAACACCTGAAGCTCGACTGGGAGTTGAGAATAGCCCATGGTATTAAATTCGCCTTATAACTTGTGCGTTAAGTTATTAATTAAAAATAAATTGTGACCCTGGGAGCTGAGTCGCAGATTGTGAGTTCGATTTCATGCCAGGATAAATAATTGTGTGAACATTACGATTATTTGTTCCGTTACGAATTTATATATGTATAACATGTTCATATTTAGTAATATTTTAGCAGCTCCCTAGTACGAGAAAATAGTACAGGTTCTGCCTAGTTTAGAATTAGACTGCTGCGTGAAACGTGCTATTATTTTTATTAATTATAATCTAGTTCTGCCTACACGTCATTCAACTACTTACTATAATATTCAGGTTAGATATTTTCTATCAAAATTACTTCACTAATTTTAGAATAATATAAAACTAAAATGGGCACATGTATTGGCCGACAAAAAAAAATATCGGCAAAACGGTTCCAAGAATTCATTAAAATAACACAATGCTACTTCGATGCAAGCAATAACGACATTTATACACATATTATAATTATTATAATTATACATATAATAGGAACCGAGCCTCAACTTGAAGGGATGAAATTTTACTTTTTAACAATTAATTGTTAGCTGTATTTCTTCTATGCATGGTTTCTTTGAAGGTACGTGTAGCATTAGAAGCAACTCATAAACTTTACGATGTATTAATTGTCCATGTGACAATTACCACCAGTGTCACCACTTCTATTCATCTCATGGCTGTCGTAAGACCCGACTACGGGAACGAACCCTTTTTTTAAACGTTTAGAAGCCCCAACTGGCTGTTACCCCACCAGGGTTTGTCGGAATCGGACCGATTAAAACCGCACGGTGTTCCACTCTGCACCTAAGAAGGGAGGAATTCGGGAATTGCTGTTATTGACACATCCGGACCACTTCCAGCGCCTGCCCGCACTGAACGGGAACAAACCCTTTTTTTTAAGTATGGAAACCCCCTCGGGGACGACGACGGGCAAGACGGATTTTGCGGCGGGGCGGTGTGTCGGAATCGAACCGACTAAAACCATACGGTGTGCCTCTCTGCGCCTGAGACGGGAGGGACCCGGGAACCGCTTTCTTACGCCATCCGGACCAACGGGAACAAACCCTACAACGACCCGACTAGCCAACCTGGAATAGTAGGTAGTAATCTATTATCTATACACAGCGGCGTATGTCCAACCGTGAACTGATGAAGGCTGTTGATGAATATATTACACTTAAGATAATGTAAGCTTCCAGCCATTGAGGTCATTTCATTGGTAGCTTGAGGAAATCCGTTGATTCACCAAGATCATTAGATCCGTTTGTAAACCATCATTGGCATACCGCCATTAGTACGTTAAATGTTATGCATAAACAAGCACAGGGACTCTCACAAAATGTAGCTGAAAGGCCAAAAAAGAGGTCATTTGAATTTTCCTCATACGTCGATAATTTCATTTCATAGTTGTTCAAGAAACTTTAGCTGTGCCATTTTTATTTAAAATAAATACGAAGTACTAAATAAGTTTTACGGAACAAAAAACTCATCTGTGTACACCTATTTACTTTAGTTACTTCACAACACTACTTCATTATATTTAACATGTTTTGTATAAGACATTAATTAAACCCACAAGCTTTAGTTTCTGAAAAATTCAAGTTTGTAAACACAAATTTGGCCTCAAAAATCTATCATTCATTTTGAATCTACTGCATAGAAGTAGCTGTCAAGTTGTTATCTATTTTACGTCGAAGTACATACACACATATATGTATATATATACATCAAATTCTAAGACAAGTTTGGATGTAACCTAAGCAAAGGCCGAGACGTAATTTTAGATTGCATCCAAACTTATTTCTTAGAATTTGATGACCTTGACGCCAAAGTTGAACAGAACCAGAAAATATTTAATGTTATTTCAAATTTCCAAATCTGTTTTGAAACCAAATAATGAAATCTTATTTTAAAACGACATTATGCAAACTAATTATGGGGCAGTAAATAGTGTACTAATTCATTCGAATGTGAATTAACCTATATATCGTGCTGAATAAGAATTTACGTTTAACATATACCAATTTTGAAGCTTTCTTTGCAAACGCGAGTACTGTGTACCCTGATACTTTTCAATTCACAACCAGATGATGCTAATTTCTAACACAAAATTTACACCATAATTTTCAAACAGAGGATACAAAAAGCTCGACACACGCACATTATTATGTTGATAATATGGATGTTTACTGAATCAATTTTAGCAGCGTTTAGCGTTCTCAGTTTATGCTTACTGAGAATTCTGTAGATGATATCATTTGCCAAAAGTAGATGTACGAAACTCCATGAATTTGGAGACAAACCTTTCTAAATTAACATGACACTCACAAATGTTATGTTTTAGTGACTTATGAAGCAAAAGCGATGATGACTTTGATGGACGAATATGGCATTAAATTTTTTCGTTTAATTGCTTGTGATTTATTTGCGTCAGTGGTAACAAGTTTTTAAGTCCACTAGCAATCGAATGACGTATGTGTGCTTAAGGTAGTAAAAAACATACAATAAATATTTTTATGGACCGGTTTCAGCGATAGACTTTGCGTCACTGATGACTTTGGTCAGATTTTCTAGTGAGGTTTTCTAAACATCACTAGAAAATCTGACCAAAATGAAGTAAAGTTAAATTGGATAACTGTTTTTGAATAAGGGAAGGTAATTTTGGGGGTTAAGGACTGACTTGGTCCTCATAGTGATCATAACGAAAACTGTAATTATGAAGTTAGTTTTAAGATCTGGTAACGCAACTAAATATAGATAATTTTCTGGACGTTGTTGTGTGTGTTAAACACAAACACATCAAAATTTCTCGGATTTTTCTCTAATGGTGTTTTGGCAGTGTGAATAGTAAAGATATTGTTTCATATAGGCAAATACGTCCCTCTGCAGATAATACCAGGCCGCATTATATTGTAATTTGGTTCTTATTATCGAATAGAGTAGAAATGATCCAAGTTATTAACACGGTTGCACACTTGTAAGACAAAACGATTCTTTGATGATTTATTAAGACATTATTGAAATACTAATGAGGTATTTTCAGTTCACTCATATACAAGCAGTTTAATTTATAATACATTATGAGTTAAAAGTTGAAGTTTAATAACACTAGTCTGTAATTAAACAAAAATTAATTCCAGAAACTTTTTTTAATAAAAGAAAATTTTGATCACTTTACTTAAAAACCCAAAGACAAAAATTTGTTTAACAGATAACTGGAGTATTTTTATATTCAATGCAGATATTACAATGTTTTCGCTTACGGCTTTATGAACGGTGAATATAAATTACATTATGGTATTACATGCTGTGTCTCTCATCCATTTCCCTCTATACAACTTTAGCAGTTAGACATCAGCATTCACAAGTTTTGAATTATACAATAACATTTGACTGGTTTGTTTGGTACTTGACCTTTCGTCTATACTATGTGAATTTTGAGTCTCGGTCCTTTGATCATATCATGTACGCACTTACAGGGGCATTTACTATACGCTTCTTAAAAATATGCACATGAAGTATGAACTATGTAGAACTATCTGAATTTTTTTAAATACAATGTCTATAGTATTTATGGTATATTCCAATTCATTGTCGTGCGTATTTAAATCGATCATCATACGAAAAAAGCACATTATTGCTCAAAACATCGATTGTCACGGAATTCCGTTTGGAACAGGTCGATATTAAAATTACCATGACACATCGCATAGTCGGTTATGTCATTACGTTTTGAACATATGTTTGTACCTGCGTTGCCTAAGGCGATTTCGTAACATAATCTTTGTTTATAAGATGATAATTTAGATACAACCTCAAGGCACAAAGGCTAAATATAGAAGAACAAATTAAGCTTGTTGGTTGATTAAAAAATATATTTTTCAGGTTGAAGGTTGAATTGAAGTTTTTTTTCCACAAACAAACGAAAAATGATTATAAATTACACCAATTTAATGAAAAATGATTCATTATATTTAATTTCTGATAACACTAATTGCTGATTATGTTTATTTAGTTTATGAGTGACGCGTAATTTGTAGACATAATATGATGTGTAGACTCATCATTATACTATCGTTAACTCCATCTATTCAATGTTAATGAGCATATTATAATATTTGTGTGATATACATACAGAATGCTTGTGTTTGGTCCACAGCATACTAGCTACTTATGGCATCGACGATCGGCGACTAGCCGCTGTTTAGAACCTACATACGGCGACAGAATTCGACGCGATGCTGCTTGATCGACGCTACACTATTTTCTTAACGCGATTAGAATATTTGAAAGATAAATTTACAACAAAAAGGTTTATAGGTTTGTGCACTTCTCTAAAGTTTTCATCATTGCCACTAGATCAAGTATTTTTATATTGTCTCTGCTATATCACTGTCCTGTAGTTGAACAAGGTCAAAAGTTATTTAATTTGATTAGTAAGTAACACATTTTCATTTGCCTGCTCAATTTCTTGTTAGCTTTCTATTATAAATATTGAGACAGTTTCATAAAATGTGACTTAATTAATTTTAGAATAAAATGTAAAAAGGTTTAATAAGTTAGTTTAATAAATTAGTTAGTCATTGACGCGAGATTTTTATACATATATATATAACGCAGAGCGTCGCTAAAACGCGATACTGCATCAATTCAGTCGCCAATTGCCGATGCTATATAAAAAAATAGCTTGTGTGCTTGTGCCCTTTGAATTACACAAATGTATTAGAGAGTGAAGTCATAAACTGTGTACGATAAAACTTGGGATAAAGAACCAAATAAGAAATATCAGTAAATAATTTGGTCATAAGATAACATATCCTGACTGAATAGGTATTGTAATATAATTTAGATAAATGTGTATAAAGAACCCAAGTGTTAAGGTACTTCTTAACTGTTAAAAGGGTACTTTATCAGATCGTGAAAAACACAAATGATCCAGTTTATCGTGATCGTGGACAAGTTGATCGGTTACGTGACAGGTCAAAATGCATCATTTATATCCACTACATGCAAAAGAAAGGTGGTTTTAGCCTATATACCACGTTGGCCAGTCGGATTGATATAAACGTGCTTTCTAAGATCTACGTCTAGTAGTGGACTATATAAAAGCTTTTATGATGATGTGTTGTACCTAATATTAGACCATTACTTATTGAATGCTTAAATTCAATGGAATGTAGACATGTTTGGCGACAATTAAAGTAAGATAAATATCTCTTTAGACAAATAATGACTTGTAAATGGAGAATTAAGGTCAATAAACACGTGTTACTTGTTTTGCTATCGATTCAAACTTGAACTGCTCTTTGCAGTTTAACACGCACGTGTAGCAATGCTGACGCTTATGTGTTTTTGTAACAATATAATAATAGTGTTAAAAATAGTTCTGCATCTACAATGTTGGCCTAACGCAAGTTCGTAAACAAAAATCTTCGAGAACGTAATGGAGAACAAAACAAAAAAGAGCATTAACTTAAACTTGGCGGGCCAGCTGGTCACTGGATAAAAATGTGCATTGTATTAATAAAGCGTAGAGGTTCTGTTTTTAATGAAAAAAAGAAATGGTCACGTTGCTTATATAGCTACCGCAATTATAACACACTACATGATTCATTCACAGACTTTCTTCAGTTTATTTGGAACACACATCTTGCAAACCTACATGGCTTTAAATAAAATGTTATGATAGTTGCACGCAGTCGCTAATTAAAAATTGTCTAGAGCCGTCTGTGCGTAAGTTACTTAAACTTAACCAGGTTATGTGAGTAATGCTTAAACCAAGGTATTGAGCCCAAGTAAAAGTAATTAGGTAACTTTGAACTACCTCCGTATTTTTCAAATTAGGACCCTGTTTCCAGTTTCATCAATCATCAACAACCCATAATATCCCACTGCCGGGGTCGGGTCTCCTCTCAGGAGAGGGTTAAGGCCATACGTCCCCACGCTGGCCAAGTGCGGGTTGGGGACTGACAAGACCACGTTGTGGCTACGTAATCTTAGCGTTGGATGTTTTTAAGCCGCCCAAAGGCCTCCAGCTAAGCTTCACGACTGTTATCCTATCATAACAACCGGGACCAACTGCTTAACGTGACCTCCGAATCACGGAGACGCTCATGGTAACATGCCACCAGCGGTCACCCATCCAGGTACTGACCGCGCAAACGTTGCTTACGAGTGCTACCAAAGGGATTTTACGTCGAGTGACTGCCACCAGACCTCCACAAGAAGTACAAGGCAATATCGCAACAATGTAGACTGTTGTCGAACCTGACCTGTCTGGATTGTTTAACTTTTCAATGTGTTACCAATTAACATAACCTATTTATTTACCAATTGGCCCCGAATCTCTCTTATATCTTCCTATTGATGTTATTTGTGGGTGATCCCAAATCCATATTAGTATTATGAATTGGACAGTAATGAATTTGGGTATAGATTGGACCTTGGAGAAGCACATAGGCTATTTTTTGTCACGATAACCGACATACATACGGCCGGAGCCGCGGGCAATACCAAGTAAAGAAAGATCACTTACCTACTAATGTGTACTTGATAAGACATGGATGGCATAAGTTAGTGATAGGCTGCCAGTGTTCATTGTTCACCACATCAGCCAACTCTGCAGATCTGTTTGTGAGAAACACAGCGAACTCCTTGAAGGTTACGTCGTGGCCGTACGCGAGGGACTCATTCGACGGATTCTCGCGGAACGCCTTGATTATTCTTTTTCCTACGCGATCCTGAAAATAAACGCTTGTTAGAAATATACTAGTAGTAATACGAAATATATTAAAATACTTTGACATGTTACTCATAATGTTTTTTCTTTATTTGGTTTTAATTATAGAAATAAAAATCAAAAATTAGAACACGGACAGCACACGTGTTTCCCTCCTACTATGACCACTATGACCTCCTAATATGATCCTTTAAGCAGGGCGTGAAAAATTATCTGACTAGACCAGCATACTGTGAGCCGCCACAATGCATTATCGCCATTCGTAGTTACATACTAGTGACCCCAATCTTAGATTCTTCTCAAGCTTTCCATCAGGCAGAGCAGAGTCACTTGGGTAGGCCTTCAAATAAAAAAACAATCTAGATGAACATTGGGTTACTAGATTTTTTTTTATTCTGAACCCTAACAGAGACAGAAAAAAATACTATTCCCGAAAAAAAACTGTAATTACATAGCCCAATAATCTGTTCGCCATTATCATATAAATTAGAATACTTGATCTTGCTATAGAATAAACTTAGTACTTTTACGAACGTGATTTAGTATTTAAAAGACAATCAGAACATTCAGTTCTAATATCCCTCAAAATGGGAGGTTCAAAAACAAATCAATTAAATAATCGGCAAAATATAATATGACTATTATACTATATATTATAATGTTTCTACTAATATCGACATTGCTTTAATTTTGTACATTTATAGGTCAAACATATTTTTCTAGCGGAATTATAAATCTTCTCTCAAAATGAAAGAAGTCTCTTGTTATACCGGATTACTGGGAATAAAATAGCTTTTCTTTTTGTTGACTAGGTGAAAAATCTAAGGGAGAGAGTGGGACTGAGGAGCCAGGTATGTGGTGATTCCACTAAAAACCACCCCGGCCATATTATTAAGAAAAATATACTTCAACATAAACAACATACAATTAACAATAACATTTCTTTGAAAAAAACCCATGACATTGGTAGGCAAGTTTTTTTTCATGCCTCTACTCTGCCTGAAGGAAAGCATGAGCTGAATCCAAGAGTGGTGGTCACCATAATCATTGCATGCAATAATGCATCATGGTGACTCACACTATGACGTCCTAATGATGCTTCTGTGCTTCTGCATCACTGGGCACCCGGCCTCGTCCTCACCAAGGAAACAAAACAGCATGGACGTTGCCATTATACACTGATCTTCTGAGCGAGGGTAGTATTAGCTTGGTCGAGCCGGCCGTTGATAGGCAATATGCCTATATAAATACCGGTGAAACATTTTATTTTATAGGAAATAAAACAAAGAAAGTTTTGTGAATAAAAAAATCCAGAAGTTGACATGCTAGCTATGGTCTATGTGCTGTCAAGGCCTTATCGTTAATAGCAAAATGCATAAGTTCTGATCTCGGCAGTGACTATCCTAACCTTTAAATACCAATTTTCAGTATAATTCAAGGTAGTAGAGCCACGCTGATTTCAGCACGAATGGGCCGGCTCGACCGGGGCAGTACTATTCTCTCACAGAAGACCAATCTAAAATGACAACATTCGTCCTGACATGTTTCGTTGGTGAGTGCAAGACTGGAGGTTCAATACTGCAGAAGCATCTCAATAAGTCGCCATAGTGGGGTCAATGCACTGTCTACATTTGCATCGAGTATGCTGACCACTACTCTTGAATTCTGCTCACGCTTTCCATCAAGCAGAGTAGACATTTTGGCAGGCTCATATAGGTGTATCTATAAAAAATGAAACGTCGGCGTCGTCTTTTTGTACCCCTTGTTGGTTGGTTGGTCGGAGTTTAGGCCTCCGCTATCCTCACTCACTCGGTGAAACACAGCGCAGGTATTTTCTGTGAAGCCATGGTATCACTCTGGTCGAGCCAGCCAATTCGTGCTGAAGCGTGGCAGAGCCTCCCACGATGACAAATTCACTAGAGTGTATGTGCCATCAGAGTACATTCACTATTACCCACTTATTACACTTGCAAATCATTCATTACCACCTTCCTAGGCTTTAGTATTCCCAAGATTTTTGGCAATTCTGACAAAACTGGTTAAACTAGTAGCATACTACTAGTTCAACCGGTTTTGTCAGAATTTCAGTTTTTACTCGGAGCCACTGACATCGGACCTCCGCAACCCTGAGTGTAAGCTGATTTGGAAGACTGCAATAGTTGTCAGTTTATTTAAAGACACAGACTTCACAATTATGATTGCCACGTATGTTTATGACTACCCGGACCGACGGCTTACCGTGCTCTTTAAGGCACGGGCGTGAGACACCGCCAAACTTCCATACTATGGGCTGTTGTTAAGAATTTCTTGTAAGAAAAACCAAAAGTCAGTTTATTGGCCTGATCCGTTAATCGAACCCAACACCTCTCGTTCGGCAGTCGCATATACTAACGCTAGCCAATGAGGCGGTCTTTCGTTTCGTTTTGTAAATCATTATTTGTACTAGTTTTGATTCTTAGCTATTTAAAAACGATAATAATAAACAAAAAGCACATTATAAGACCACTTCCGCCATAAAATAGCAATAAAACCTATCACAAAGTGTTATATTTAGAGTCCAAAACTATTCGAAACTTTTATATCGATTACGGTGTCGGATATCCGATAGTTTCGATTCCTATAAGCTATAAGATATAATCTCTGATGTAAGTAATAGATTACGACATTTTATTATGCATTTTATTAATTCATTATAGAAATGCCAAAACATGTTTATCGTATGGTTTTTGGTTTTATGCTTACACATGAATGTCTTGGTTTATTTTTTGAACAAGTTGTGAATAAGCTCCGTTGCTTTGTTGTTTTGTGTTGTTTTATTTTTAACTTTTAGAGGTTATTGGCTATCTTAATAAATCTTGTAACCACCAGCCATGACGCCATATTTTGCAACTATTAATCCAAACGAATAAGTTGCCAGGTCGTTAACTGCTCAGTATGTACATAGAGTTATGGTACACTCCTATATACCGTTACACTAAATAACCATAATTGCTGTAATTATCTATCGAGCTTGGCAAGAAGTTGCTAAGTGGCCGCTGCTGGAAACTTAACTCGCCACTTCACTTCGACGATATTTACACTAAGATTTTTCTGTACGACACATTTGAGTAATAATTTCCTATACGATATGCATAGATGTATTCATAACTGAAAATTAAATTTTATTCATATTATGCATTACGGCCATTTCTATTACAGAAATTTTGACACTAACGCCTTCCTTCAGCAGTATTTAATGGTAAACTGCTTTAAATAAAACATACACACAAACATGAAGGTAAAAGAAAATTAAAATAAAGACAAATCTGAATAAAAAACATGCATCCTGCTCACAGTATTTTAAGCACACGCATTACGTTCGGCCATCCATAAGCAAACAAATCACAGTAAGGATTGGCACGCAGAAGAGCGGACATAGGTTTTTCCTTAGAAATAAGGTGTCAACCTACTTATACCACGCAGACTAGACGGGATGGTACAGGGTATACGGGCACAGCCGTTTTAAACGATTTCATTATTTATCTACACAAAATCCACACAAGGTAGTAGAGCCATGCTGATTTCAGTACGAACGGGCCAGCTCGACCGGGGCGGTTCTATCCTCGCACAGAAAATCGACGTAAAAAGAAAGTGTTCGTGCTGTCGTGTTTCGTTGGTGAGTGTGAGACCGGAGGCCCAATGACGGGACTATGGCCTTAACCCTCTCCTGAGAGGAGACCCGAGCCCAGCAGTGGGACATTATGGGTTGTTGATTGATTGATAGTGTGGGTCCCATGCTGCATTGTTGAATTGTCTGCACAAGCAATGAGTATGATGACCACCACTTTTGGATTCTGCAAGCATGTCCACGCTTTATAAGATCAGGCTACGGGCAAAAGGCATACAAGGTTGTAAAGGATACCTAGTAAATTATATGGATAATATGCAAAATAAATCACATAATACAAGAAAATTAAATGTATAATTATGTCGTTTAAAGTGTGACCTTTTTTTGACTTCTGCGTTTTTAAATTGCATCATGATCTTAACGTTCGGATAGACTTATCCTCTTTCTTAAACAAGTATGATAAGTTACTATGTCAAAGCTAGTTTCCAGTACTAGTTTTGCAAATATTTTAATTATATTACGACTTAGTAACCAACATTTGAGTAGGTACACTTCAAGAAATTTCTGTAGATAATGTATGCAATGAGGTGCGTATACGTTGCGACCTAACAACAATCTCTATTAAAGATACGATACGAACATGGTTCAACATTTTGAAAAGCGGATAGAACGGACTATATTAAGAAGAGTATATAACAACTATCGCTGGTACATAATTATACTGACCCTCCCAGGAATCCCTGCATTTGAATCTGAACCGCAAGAATTTGTAATCCACGAGATTCTTTGAATCTGAAACGCAAGAATTTGTAATCCACGAGATTCTTTTAACGAAACAGAACCCTGTTGGTCTAGTGGTTTATGCGGTCGCCACGGCGAAGTGTTGTAGGTTCAAATTTTACATGGAACGGCACTTTGTGATTCATAAATTGTTGTTCTAAGTCTAGGTGTTCTTTGTGTTCATTTCATCTATGTTTGTAAAGTCTCCGGCGACAGACCTATTCCTAATGCGAGTGGTATAAAAAAGAAAAAAACGATAGATCCTGGAGAAGAAGCTATAGCACAATCGCCTCTATCGCAAAGACCAAGATGGCAGACAACCCTAGTTAACGTTTTGGCGCTTTATCGGTTGCGCTCTTTCATAATCCAACTGGTGACTGCATTATTAACTAACGTTTTGAAACGTCATACTGTACGAAGTGACATAACAGATACTTTATAATGATCGCTATACGAATATATTGTTACTAACTAGCAAAAAGATATCTGCAAGGCCAATGGAATTTTCGACCATACATAAAAATTAGCAAATACGTCATCATATCAGTTTATAAAGCGATTTACTTCAAAATCGCAGGGTTCGTCCATGCCTTCTACTTTGTTTAATTGTTGCTTGCTTGCGATGTGGGGCGTGGTTTTAATCATAGACTAAAGATTTGAAACTGGAGTTTAATTTTTTTGCAGTTTCCGGGCTATGTTTGTTGTTTTGAGATTGAATATGTCGGTTCATGTTCTTAAATAATGCAAGGAAAAGTTAACAAAACTAAAATTAATATACAACTACGTAAAAAGTTTTAATAAAATTTAAACCGCATATTGCCCCCGGATCATTACGGACAGAATGTATTCAAACATACATGTATAGTGCTTGTCTGTATCTTTTACCGGGCCATTTCCGCACTTAGCCTCTTAATCGGGCCGTTGTACGTGAGTTTGTCATTTTCCTACTCCAACCATCCTAGACCATCCCAGAAGATCAGCAGCATTTTCAGCTCACTACATGTAACCGGGAGTGATGTTGATTCAAGGATATCCGCCCGTTGATCCCCCACATTTCTACATTCTGTGAGAACATGCTGCGGTGTTTCTTCTGCCTCCATGCATCCCTTACACAGAGTACGTTACGTATTCTTTCCAGTCCCCAACCCGCACTTGGCCAGCGTGGAGACGTATGGCTTTAAACCTCTCCTGAGAGGAGACCCGAGCCCAGCAGTGGGACATTATGGGTTGTTAATTGATTGATTGATTGAATACGTATATCTAGCTAAAGGCAGATTTGCTTTGTCCTGGATGAAGCGACTGACATACCTACTTCAGATGATTTGCATCAGGCACAAGCAAACTCAAAACCTAGAAAATAAATTGAAGAAAGTGTCTATAAAAGTATAACATCTACTCTTATCACACATTATATTTTGTTTAAACGGAGAAGTGGACCATGGAATGTAAAAGGAGATCAACAAAAAGTAAAACTAAACCTAAAGTTATTTTTGAAACGGCCGGCCCTATCGCGCTGAACTTGACACGGCCGGACAAACACGACCGTGGTATTTGTACGAACCATCATTTGCAGACTGATTTGGACGTGGAGAAAAGGACTTTTTCGATAATAAATTTACTTCACAGCAATTGTTAATTTTAAACACTATCTACAAAAAATGCAATACAAAGAAATACCGTAAATTATTTTATTTCATTCTAATTTTGACTTACAGACAATAAGGCATTTTCTTTTTTGTTCTTCTTTTTTATGTCGTCAAAATAAATAGTTTTCTTTCTTGTAATAAAACTTGTAGAAAAATGTAACATCTCTTTGTAAGCGTATAATAGTAGTGAAAACATTTAAATCATAGGAATAAATAATTAGATGGCAAACTTTTGCGTATCATTTTAGGAGTTATCACAGTTCTCATTACTTAAACTAAATCTATTTTTAAGTCTAGATTAACAACTTTCCTTTTTTAATGGATTTATAAATAATCTATACCTACAAACAGTTATATCGCATCGCTGTAATATCCGAGATTCCTCGTGTTTGATCAAAATATTAATATGTCATTAAAATAATAAAATATTTTATAAAATGTTAAAGAATTTGAACCAATGACCGTGTTAATGACTCGGGTAATTGTTCGTTCTAATTGTTAATCAAGCCTGAATTGTCATTAATTCAGAATTACCTACTGAACACTGAATAGCAGGTATGTGGTAGGTATATCTAATATATCATGGTCTCAAGGTTCGATTACAATATATAAAGAATATTAAAGCTTGTCTTAACCCTTTCAGACCTGAACTTTTTTTCTCTTGTAAGGAATAAATTAATAATATTTCAAGTAGAATCGACCAATAATAACACAAAAATACGTAATATGTTAATTATGTGTACAATTTAGTTCAATTGTATTAAATTACAAATGTTAAATTGGATTTTTGTGTCCTCAATTGTGGATGTCAGGTCTGAAAGGAGTTAAATTAAAAACTGATCAGAGCTTTCTACACAATAAAAATATAAGTTTTCGCAACTAATGTTTATTCTGATAACTGAGAACTTGCAGTTGTGATAGAATTTAAATAGCGAATGAAGTAGTGCTTGTAAAATGTCAACATCAACTAGCCAGAATAAGGTTTTTCTGTTTTAGTCTTTTATTTTTTAGCCAACAAAATGTCTTTATAGAAAACAGACAGGAAGTTGAAGCTATTGTTACGAAATTAAATAAGTTAGAAACATTTAAAATTGTAATTAGTTTTACCGTTTTGTTGTCGTATTGAATAATAATGCAGACTTTTTTAATATCAATAAATCCTACAAATTATGCTATATTAAAAAAAAGGATTTGAATGCGGAATACAAATAAATGTTTCTATTACATAATTGTTAACATGGCGGCAAACTAATTGATAACAGGTTCGAATGTCGTATTTTTGATAAACTTATTAGTATATTATTTACTTATCGAAATTATTCATCCTTACTTATATTAAAAATGCGAAAACCCGCCATTACTGCCCAAACACGTGGACGGAGGGGTGGGCAAACGCTATTAATAAAATCATGAAATCAATATAAATGGAGTTATACCATTTTTTGTGACAATAATGTTTATTGAGATGGGTAACAAATAAGTAGTACTTAAAAACTTTAGACATCACTTGTTTGCTACTTTTTCGTAAGTACAATTATACATAAGTTGATTATTATTAAACTAAATTGATCATTTTATATCACTTTAACAAACACAAAAAAAGTTTAAAGAAAACAAGCAAACTTCAGTCATGAATAATGTTCAACACCATAAATCTGTTTTAATTGATATTTTTATGTTAGTCTTCATTAATATCCTAATCTTAGATACTTATTCTTGATTATGAAAATTCATGAGATGTGGAGAAGTGAAAGTATGAACACAGTTAGTGTCTGTCTAAGTCTGAACACTGATACTAACTACTATTACACTTTGAGAGCTATAGGTCTTGGGTTTTCACCAAAAAAAGTATGCATTAATATCTATTTAATATAGTAACAGGTTTGTAATAGTGCAATATGTGTACATTTTAGATATAACCTATAGATATTATATCTACTTATTAATTAAAAATTTATTATTAAGTTAACCAGAAGTGCCAATTAGATAAAATTAACCTATGTGGCTTCAGTGAATGATTATAGACTTATTTGTCAAGCATTCTTGTATCCAACATTTTGGTAAAAGTAAGCAAGTGAAAATCGGTGTTAGTACCTGTCCCATGGTTTTTATCTTTTCTTGAAAATAGATATCTATAATTTCAGTGTCAATACTTTGTCAGGCAATGATAGCCCAATGTAGACTATCCTCCATGAAATGTTAATCATTGTTTTTTTTTGTAAGATTTGAACAAAGTATAACTAAAAGGTTGATATGATTTAGTCAACCTGGGACTTGGGCAAGTTGACTAATATCCCTGACTCACCTGAAAATACTTAGCAGTCGGTGTTTCTCCCTCCAACTTATTTCTATATGCAGACAGCAGTCTCTCAAATGGGTTCCTTACTATGATCATCTTGTGATAATTCTCTAACATATAATCTCTATCCCGGCGGTTGACTGAGCTTAGGTTCGTGAATACCCCAGGTGCATGGGCCAAATGACCTGGTATAGATAATATATCTGTACCATTCCATTTACCAGCCAGGGACATTAAAAGTCTTTTCCAATTTGTACATGCTACCTGAAAATGAAAATTACTGTAGTTTTAAAGACCTTACAACAGAATATTTTAGTTATAAAAATACTCAACTGTATTTAGTTAATTAGAATAACTGATTTGAATTTTTAATCTGTATAGAAAATGTTTTGATGAATTTATTATTATTACAATTAAAAGAGTATATTTGATGATTCTTTATAAATGAGAATAAAACTTGTATTGACACAGCTTTGTTTTAAAATATAAAATTACATATTTAAACTAATCAACTAAAGCTCGCCAAATTTCGTAAGTTTTTAGTTTTTTTTTTTTTATATTTGTAGCCCGAAGCTTATAATCATTAGCAAGTAATAACTTAGATTTTTCGGTACGACCATCCGGTTTGCCTTGAAAACTCACCTTTGGCACGTAACAGTACAATAGTTTGCGGTCTTCGTCTATCAGTATATGTTCCAACAGACTTTTTGGCAACTCATCTATGCCATACCTTGGAGGAAACCGTCTACAGGTTTCTTGAATTAACTCTTGTCTCGCCAAGTTCAAGGACTGGGTCAACTCCAAAGAATGTTCACTAACTTCATTATTAAAAACATCTCCACTCACCAACCATAAGTTCAAAATCAACACTAATTCCAACTTTAATACACTCATTTTACACATTTCATTTCATACAACAAAATGAACTTTCTTTTGAAAAACTTTAACCTAAGTTTTTAATGTAGGGCAAGCGACAATGCGCATTATTTTTAGAATTTAATTTATTAGATAATATAAACAGAATATATCAATAGCTTTTTTATAATGATAATCACTTTTTTATACAAATTCAATGTTAAATTTGTTTGTTTCGAAATGAATTACGATTAATCATAAAAGCAACGTACGTGCGTCTCATCGCAAGCCGACAAGAATGCTGAACTTATAACTGAATGTAGTGAATGTAGCGATCTAGCGATTGCGAACGAATGAAATTTAAACAAAGTGTTGCCACGTTCCGATGCTATTGTACTCCGTGCTTGTACTTTAGCCGTATGAGTTTTGATGTTTCTAAATAGTTTTAAGGTTATGAATTGGTTCCTTTGATATTTTCTATTGGATATTAATTCTTTCAAGGCCAAAAACCTTAAATTCAATAACCCTCACTCTTTCGTACTTAACTGCAATATATTTTTATTTCATAAGTATTCTATCTAAAACATATACACGTATTTGGGTAATAATAAACACCTTCACAGGTATGTTTAAACTTATTTCTTTACAGTTACTTAATTGGCGATGTACCACACTTTCAGGGAAAAATCCCCTAGGGTTAACATGGTACAACTATTTGTATAGTTCCAATTGATGAAAAAAAATTGTTAAAATCCTTAGGAGTTTGTTATATAAAAAGATCAGAGTTTAGTATTTTATAATTATTTGTAGGATTATAAGAACACCTATATTGAACTTTTAGCGTAGATATAAATTTGGAGAATTAGAAATTTCAAAGATAAATAAACACTCGAACTTATTCAGAGGTTAATCTAATTACCGGTAATAAAAAAATAGACAAGATAGTGTGCTCTTTATTTCGAAACAAGTCTTACTTTATAAGTAGGTACATAAATTAAATTAGCTTACTAATGTAACCCCTTGATATATTATTTATACTCGTATAGATAGACACATAATGCTAAATTTAACTTCTTAAGTCATCAGTTTTTCCGGTATATTACTCTGAAATAGAACAAAAAACGACTATAAAGACTAATTAAACGTATACTGAATTATACATAATACAACTATTATTTAAAGACGTGTGGTTTTATTCGAGTGTGTATTTTGATCTCTTTCACAAAATTTCAAGGCAACTACTACACTAAGAATGTATCTTGTATCGCGGGAACTTTACAAACTTACATGAGACTGACACAAAGTACATCCAAGCTGAGAATAATTATTTGAGGAACACAAAATGTTATCCAATGTGGGGATCGAACCCAACCGAATCAACATGGCGAATTGGCTCAAACCACTACGCCTTCTGCGCTCTGTACAGTCAATGGAGAGTAGTATTCCTTCTCGATAGTAAATACACATTCGAATAAAACCATATACTTCTTTAATTAAAGGTTACCACCAATTACCCACCCTGAGATGTTGTATGTAATAAACTTGGTGATACTGACGAATCAATGCAAACGCTTCTTCAGCTACTGGTAATTGATGATGCTGCCATGCTAGAACGGCTAAGCAAGCCCACAGTGTTTCATCTTCCACCGTACGGCAAAGCTGTAGTAAGATCTTAGATTAGTAGTACAAAGTTTTTTTTAAATAGTTGTTTTATGTACAACATATGCAAATACCTGCAGAGCGGCTTGCCACAAATTAGCAGAAACGTGTTTTAAAAGTTTTTCTGGAAAACTGGCAATCGATAGATGTAAAATGGAGCCGTTTCCACGGCAGATGCGAGCCACTCCATCTTCTACGGCTAAAATGGTTGGATTTCTTCCTAAATCCCTGTAAGTATACCATATCACCTTCTGTTCAAAATATTCAACTGTGATGAAACCTGAACTCCGCAGACAATAGGAGAAACTTGAACACTTTTCGCCATCAGGCCATAAATTTGTTAAATATTGTGTAAAAGTACTGTCTATGTATTGACAAAAATGTCTTAAAATATTTCCTGACGGAAGGGAATCTATGACAAGTGGCATTGGCTCCCTCTCAAATTTCTGTCTGTATATCAAGAAATTTCAAAAGACCATAGAAGTGAAAAGGGGTCACAGGTGCCAGTGTTGCAGGAATGTATGCTTGGAAATCATTGACTCACGCCACATCTTTACTGACTGTAGTCAAAGCTAGCCAGTCGGGTTGTGTGGCAGCTCTGGGACAACACCACGCTACCACTGAACTTGCTCGTAATCCAACGAGTAACTCTGTCTCGTAACTCCAGGCTATACTGAGAATTTGTGATCCTGGAAGAAATAATCACAAGATACAATGGTAGACTTTAACATCAAAAACAGTTGAAAGTTCAATTTTATTATCTATATGCAAAATATCACGTGAAAGTATTATTATTAATATCTTACCCAATTTAACAAACTTCGGTTTGGTATCCTTCACAGTGACCACATAGAGATCTCTGTTATAGTCCAACAAAGCCAATTGTCTCTCATTAATAAGACC
This sequence comes from Hyphantria cunea, assembly GCA_003709505.1. Lineage (NCBI taxonomy): Eukaryota > Metazoa > Arthropoda > Insecta > Lepidoptera > Erebidae > Hyphantria > Hyphantria cunea. The sequence continues at coordinate 1,150,414 of PKRV01000930.1, forward strand.
TGTTTGACTGAGTGCTATGTTTGACACCGTCATCTTGTGGGTCAGTTTTGTAACAGTATTATCAGCCGAACTTCGAACAATGAGTCCAGTGGGGAGATCGAATACGTGAATCACTGGTAGCAAAATACAATGGATCTTAAATAAAAATATATATTTGAACCACATAATAACACAAATCTAATTGAATTTAAAAAATACTACAATCTCTTACGTTAACATTTGTTTTATATCTTGAAAGCAATAAATAAAAAAAAATCAAATGATTTTACCCCACTACGGCGAAGCAAAAAGGCTGGGTAATATTTTTGGCAGTCTATGTATGTTTGTATTGCACCATAGTATATAAACTACTAAACTGATGTTGATGAATAAGGTGTCAGTAGATTTGTAATATTGGCATGTGACATAGGCTGTATACATTTCATCAAAAGTTTTTACGTACTCGGGTTATAGTTTTTTAAACTATTTCTTGTTAGTGTCTGCAAATTCATTGTAGAGGTAATTATGGACTGTGTATATTGAATACTTACATTTTCTGTCACCCTGATCTATGGCTGCCAGAGCATCAGGTCCTAGGGAAATAGCCGCTCTACCCAAAGACTCAGGTCTAGCGCCCCACCGCGGACTTGCCAGTAGACGACCCATATAGCTGTATACTGAGAGACCTGCTCTTTCTACTATACAAAGACATCTGTATAAACAATGATTGTTAAAAGTTATTTAAAAATATATCAAATGCAATGAAATTGATTATGAAATTCATTTGAAACCAAACATTTAGGTCCACTACTGATCAAGTTGGCGTGCTATGGGAGACGCTTGTATCCAGTAGCCGTTTATATCGTGGGAGAGCCATGCCGTACTGCACGAATGGGCCAGCTCGACCGGAGTGATAACGCGGCCTCACAGAAAACCGGTAAGCGCTGTATTTTACCGAATGAGTGAAGATCCGGATCCAAAGGCCGGAAACGCACTTGTGACGCCTCTGGTGTTACGGATGTCCATGGGCGGTGGTAATTGCTTACCATCAGGGATTCGTCTGTTCGTTTGCCCAGTATTCCATAAAAAAGTTAGACCTGCGATTGGCTGATGATGTTTTAAGTCTACACTGGAGACCTGTAGTAACTAAAAGTTGTCCATTACTCAGCTCGAGAAATGTTCTAAGATATCAAATTGTACTATTTACACACATTTATGTCTACAAAGTTTGATACGAAACTTGAAAGTACACTTTTTTTTGTGTGGAAGTTCCACCGAGTGGTGGTTATGTCAGACTCAAACCGACTAAAAACCGCACACCTTTCCGGTACTAGAAGGCGGAGAACTAGGTGTACCCTCGGAAGGAAATCCCTGAAACCCCGACGTACCTTGGGCCACCCACTGTTTGTAGGTGGCCCCCTCCTGTGTAGGAACCCTCGCGTTCCTATTCCAAACAGAAAAGGCCGCGAGCACTTTTTAGGGCTCGCGCCGCAACCCCGGCCTGATTCTGCTAGGGTGATAGGTGGCTTCACCTGTCACCCTTAAGCTTACGCTTATGGAGGACGGAGATCAATTAGTGATCTCCAGCGCCTGAGTCGTTCCCGGGTCCGGCAGACAGGGAGAGTTCTAAACCTCTCCCGGTTCCGCTCCGCCATCTCCTTCGCAAGCATAACTTGCTCGCAGAAAGAGACGGCAGAGTACCACGCGCTCTCGCTCCGCAACATTGCCGCAATCATGTTCCCGATAAAAAAAAAATGGCCACCACGAGATCACGTCTTGGCTTGTCCCAGGCCGGACATTCTGCCAGCGTGTGAAATACCGTATCCACGGTCTGGCCATCGCAGTGGTGGCACTCAGGCACTTGAAAACACCCTAAAATTGATTTCTAAGTTTACTGATTATTTAAAAGGAATAAATAGAACGTACCTCTCAGCCAACAATATCATGCTTATAGTTCCTTCTTTCAGATCGAATGTCACGGGCGTATTCCAAGAAGTAAGCTTATGAATGAAGCACTGCTTAACCGTCGCTATGACTAAATGGTTGAACCCCAGTGCTATCTGTATAACCCTGTCTGGGTAGTCCAACTGATCGTTCTGGTCGGTTATAACATCTTTTATGTAAATCACTTTTCGTCCTATTTGTGTGCACGAGTAGTTTTTCCAAGTGTATTCTCTGAAAAACAGATGATGAAACGGTGTCAATATTTTGCTGAGTATAAACTCAATGTGAATCTGCTGAATATAAATAAATAAGCGTTCAGGTATATACCTGAATGCATATTTATTTATATTCTATAACTATAAATGCAATATTTATACTATTTTGCCAAAAACAAGCTAAAATATTTTTTTTTTTTCATCATTACCGGTCAATAATATGCCCAAAGAGAACATGCCCATTTGCGCATGCTGCTGCTAATTGTGTGCCGTCTGAAGACCATGCTATATTGTAAATACTTCCTGTCGATGGTCGATCAAGACAGTGAGACCACTAAAATATAAATTTAGCAACATGTTAGGAATTATGCATACGGCCCGCAAAATCTGAGTGAAGAATAGAGTTTCTGTGAATTAGGAATAGGGTTTTGAAGAATAGAAAAAAATATACTTTATTATACAAAACACATAAGAGGATCCAGCAAATCAACGACAATGTACAAATCGTGGTGTTCGCTAGCAGACAAATTCTTCCAGGCAACCTTTGGATGGACCAATCGACTGTAGGAAAACGGATTGATGAATCTAAAATTGAATGAATTCATTCAATTTCATATCAATACTATCCATTTGTGTGAAAACATATAAAAGAGTACATTTGTTATTTAATTTAATTCGAAAATTAAATTAAATAACAACAGAATATTAGAAAAAATAATAAATACTTACTCCATTAGTGTTACAGAGTCGTATGAGGTTGAAGCTACCAATGACAAACATGTCCCCTGCAGGCGACCAACTCACACTGGTTATAGATTGATCGTGTTTAACGCTCACAGATATTTGCTGTCCAAAAGTGTCCCAAATCTAATAAAGTGTATGTTTTTATTGTTTATTGTAAATAAAGATTTTTTTAAAGTAACATATCAGTATTGGGAGCAAACATATAGTTGGATAAGGGCAGCACATGATCGGTCCTTCTGGAGAACCTCGGGGCATATTCTATGTGCAGTGGACGTCTTTCGGCTGATATGATGAGGATGAGAGCAAGCAAACAGACGGGTAACCTAAATTTAGGAAACACAAGAGCGTCACTGCCGTTTACATTACTTGAATTATAATTTAAATTCTCGCTTTAGTCCGCGACTTCAATTTTGTACTGGAAATAAATACGTTTCTTTCTAACCAAATTTAATAACGATTTGGCTGCTGAAAAAGCGGTGTGTACCAATTGACTCATTTTTCGATTAGAAAATAAAATTGAATGCTATTCTTTCGAGTAATTAATGGGCGGAAGCGTCAGAAAGAAACAATAAATTCATAAGTAATGTTAGTTAGGACTGAATTGTACCTTTGAAAACCCATCTTCAGAACCCGATAATATCATGTTGTTATTAGCATTCCAAGCTATACACAATATGAGCCCTTCGTGCGCTTTCCACTGTAAAAGAAAACTTAATAATCGATTTTGTATTAACTATGCATTTTTTATTTTAGTAGACTGAACTTCCCTGAAAGGCTGCTGATGTGATACATTTATATTATTCATTTGTTCTAGCCAGTCGCATAGTAAGTAAATTCTCCTTTCTAAACAAAAGGCTTTGTCCACCAGTAGAGTATTAAAGATTGTTGATGATGATAAACTGTGTTTTGCAATATACAAAAAGGTCAAATTAGACGTCTGATAGCATAACTGTTAAAATTCATCGTAAAAAACATTGTTAAAAGTTATCTTAAAAAATTACGGGTTTTGTAATTATTTTATTTTGGTTATTTTTTAACCAAAATAAAATCATTACAAAATCAATTTTTTGTCAGAACTACGTAGACAAGCTTTTATTCATGATGATTCATGAATTATGAATACAGATGATTGACCTGAGGTAGGCATTAACTTGACTATTAACAAGAACTTTCACAGAAAGACATATCACAGATAAGGTAATCTCATAAACATTATATACCTTAATATTTGCTAATAAAAATTCCAATACCAAATTAGCAGTAGACATTGATTGATGTAACTGCCTCGGTGGTTCATGAGGTCTTGGGTTCGAATCCCGGGTCGGACCAAATGTTTGTATGATCTACAAATATTTGTTTCGGAGTTTGGATGTTTTCTATGTATAATATGTATGTATTTACAAAAAAAAAAGTATTTATGTATTCATATCAGTTGTCTAGTACCCATAATACAAGCTCCGCTTAGTTTGGGACTAGATGGCGTTGTGTGTTAGATATCCGAAATATTTATTATATATTTAAATATTTATTGATGTGTAATAAATTCAAGATTGCTTAGATTACTACGTTTGATTTTATATCGTGCTTGTCATTCAAGTTAAAAGTCAAGCAATAAATACATATTGTAATTTATATTTTTCAGTAGACTTCTATAAGAAGGAAGATATCAATTCGGAAGTTTTTTGTAAGTTCGGGCATATTAACTCAGTCATACATAGACGGATGAGACGGACGGAGATTTATGCCAATTTATTGAAATGAACTTCGACGCCTTCAGTATTAGTAGATGGTATATCAGACTTCCACAACCTATGTACAAGTCGTTATGCGTAAAAAATCGAAGTTTAATCGCAGTATAATTAAGGTCGACTTCAGCTAAGTTTAAGAAAAATGCTAGGAGGAATAGAATTTCTTCTTTTGTATCCTTTAAAATGTGAATAATATGTTTCATCCTAATGGCGAATCGTATCATTTCAATAAAGAAAAAACAGTGTAATTCTACTGGAACGACCTATGATGTTTTTGATAATTAATATAACCAACCAGTTCATTAATAACCAATCCAATTAGATTACCAGGCCAATTAACACGAAGAAAAACAAATTACCTACGCATACATTTCAACCACTTATTAAAACATTAAAGCGTTATACAATTTTGCTTGTTTAGCATATTCTGCGCAGTATGAAGACTCTCATAACCATCTTACGCAGCCGTAAGTAGACATCAATGACACTAAGGATTGGTTTTTATTAGGCCGGGCCGTGTCTAGGTCCGGCCGAAGCTCGAGGCTGAGGTTAGTAGACGGGCCTGCTGGTATACAAAATGTATGTTCCAAATATATGTTTCAAATCCGTGCCTCGGTTATATTAGATCCGGATACTGCCGGTTCTAATACAATTCTTCCCTAAATGTGGTGCCTATTGCTTTTATATTGTTATCTATTAAATTGATTTTATGTATTTAATTTAGTTTTTAAATTAATTTTTGTAGTCAGGGCATTGAATTTTTCCTCCTTCTTTTAATGCATTATTATATAATGTACCGACTATAATTTATATGACTTACTTTCGTAATTTTATTACTTGAATTAAGAAACTTTATCACCAAAAAGTTTTCCTTTGTATATAAAATAGCGTTACTCTCCGGACTCCACACGGCATTGAAGCATGGTACATCGGACTGCACGATAGTAGATCGAAGAAGTCCATTTCGAGACCAGACTTTAACAAAACCGTCCTCGCCAGCTATAAAAATAATAAATTTGTTGGCATGGTTAATTAGCTCACAAGAAAATATGTAAACGGAAGCTAGTATCATACCTGTTAAAAGTCCAGCTCCGTCTGGGCTCCACTGAGCCGCTAGACAAGCACCCTGATGAGCATTGACAGTTTTTTCTATGCGACCGTTATGATTCACTATGTGAAACCTAAAATACAGAGTAGGTTAACTACATCAAATACAAATAACGGTAACTATCTATTTAATAACGTTATCTATACACATCACTAACTTGCCATCAGCTGTCGAGATTAATATGACATCATGTTGGTGTTTATTACCGCCACCAACATTTAACTTCGGAAACAAATGCATTCCAGTTGGATAAAAATCGTCAGGGAATGTTGTTACCACCATACATTCGCTGTTTACAAGGTTCCATTTTAAAAGCTTATGATCATCCCTGAAAATGTACAGATCCATGAGAGTAGGCAAGTACCTTAACAGAAGAAAAAAAATTAAAATCCTAGACATTACCCTGACCTTGGGTTATCCAGGTTCAAGTATATCAATCAGCAAGTGCGTAGTTAATTCAGCTGTTGTTATAAGCTACAATAAAGTTTATCAAGACGTTACTTACCCACATGAAAATACATCTTCTGTGTTATTCCAATTGACACAAATAACCACTCCCACATGTTTAGGTTCCTTAAAATTTGATGTTTTTAGTTTCATTATTAATTATGCTGAATATGGCTGTTTTAATGTTTGTCTCTAAAGAAGATTTATCGTTGCCATGCCAACAATAATCGAAAAATCAAATTTTCGCGACTCTATTGCATCAAAAAATGGTATTAGAGATCTCATGTGTTTATTTTATGTTAATCTTTTTAACTGTAGACGTTTCAATTCCAAAAATGTATTTTAGACTTAAGATCCCTTAAAAAATAATAGTTAAATTAGGAGCAAAATTTTAACAATTTAGAAAATGTAGAAATTACAGAACGACCATGTTGTTGTCAATAAACGTCAAATTTCTTATCAAAGCGTAGTTTGTCAATTTGTCAAACTCTCACATGTTCTTATTTTGCAAGTAGAATCTTTTGTGCTTCATAAGTATTTGTATGCTATTTACCGTAAAGTTCAAAGATTAAAGACATGTCTGACGTACCGGAACTCAGCAGTGATGAAGAGCATTTCGAAGATGAAGAATGGCAAGAAATGGAGACAAGCAACACGATGGTAACATGCCTATTTTGTACTAACACTCTGTCAAACATAGAAGATGGATTTGCGCATTGCGAGACCGTACATAACTTTTATTTGAATACTCTTAAAACAAAATTTAATATGGACTGCTATTCATACATAAAAATGATAAATTACATTAAAACACATAAACCTGCCGCAGAGGTTATAACAAATAGTGTCAACGTTCTTTGGGATGACGAGAAGTACTTGAAACCAGTTGAGAATGACGAATGGTTGATGTACGATTTTGAATCACTAACAGATAAACCTAGCTCTCCCAAAACTTACCACGCCAATGTCGAAAATGGATTAGTAACATTGTCTCAAGCTCACTTTCTTGAACTACAAAGGACTATTCAAACATTAACTCAACAATTAAACGAGAATCAGACTCGTTTACAGCTGGCAAAAGAGGATATAAATAGTATGCAAAAATCAATGAAATGTATAGTTGAAGGTGGGAACTCAAGTATGAATAATGGCCCCACTGATCATGCAAATTGTGTTTCAAGTGTTCCTCTAGAAAGTGACGAAGGGTATTTCAGTATCTATGCCCACTTTGGAATACATTATGACATGCTGGCTGATAAGGTTCGCACAGAAACATATAGAAATGCAATCCTGAAAAACAAAGAAACACTTAAAGACAAAGTTGTATTAGATCTTGGTTGTGGTACAGGAATTTTATCTATGTTTGCGGCCACTGCAGGAGCCAAGAAGGTTTATGCTTTGGATCAGTCTGAAATAATCTATCATGCTATAGACATTATAAGAGAAAATAATTTACATAGTGTTATAAAAACAGTAAAGGGTAGATTAGAAGATACTAAATTAGATGAAAGGGTTGATATTATTGTTTCCGAATGGATGGGATATTTTCTCCTGTTTGAAGGAATGTTAGATAGTGTAATATATGCAAGGAATAACTGTCTCAACCCTGGTGGACTTCTATTACCCAATAGGTGCAATATAAGCCTTCTAGCTAATGGAGATGTAGACACACATAAACGGTTAATTGAATTCTGGTCTGATGTCTACGGTTATAAAATGAATTGCATGAAGTCGGAAGTAGTGAGAGAAGCTAGTATAGACATTGTGGGATCTAAACATGTAATTTCAAAACCTTATGTTATTAAAGAAATAGATATTAATACATGTAATATTGATGTGATGGATTTTACATCTGACTTTAGTCTTCCAATTGTTAAAGATGGTGTATTAACATCTCTCGTTGGTTACTTCGATACATTTTTTGATTTGCCTAATGCCATTGAGTTTTCTACCGGGCCTCATACTACACCTACTCATTGGAAGCAAACCATTTTCTATTTTAGAGACTGTAAAGAGGTTAAACAGGGAGATGTTATTGAAGGTACTATTATTTGTAATCGTCAGAAGACAGACGTTAGAGCTCTCTCCGTTCAAATAAATATATTTGGTAAAAGTCATAAATATATTCTTAGTTAAACTTTATATAATACTTGTTTAAATTGTACATTTTAAATTAAGCTATGTGACGATGACATCATAGTTGCAATGCAATCAATGCAATACGGTACTTTTTTATGTCAAACATTGCTCTGAAAAGACGTTTAAATATGTAAATAATTGTGTCAGTATTTAAAGAATGTAGGTTGTTCTCAATTCTTAACTTGTATTCTAGTAGTTCTTTTCAACTAGTTTTATTTAATATGATACGAATTAGACATTTGAGAAAGTTCTTAATTTAGTTTGTCATACCTACATCTATATTTTAGTGATGATGTTGCTGGTAAGTCTATGTGATTGTTTTATTTGTATGAACACTACAGAAAGAGGTTACTGCCTGTTCACTTTTTGATATGAACTAAAATCACTATCTTATGATTCTAAGGTTAGCAAAATTGTTACTTGAAACCAGTGGAGAATGACGATTGGTTGATGTACGATTTTGAATCACTAACAGAGAAACCTAGTTCTCCCAAAACTTACCATGCCAATGTCGAAAATGCATTAGTAACATTGTCCCAAACTCACTTTCTTGAACTACAAAGGATTATTCAAACATTAACTCAGCAATGAAACGAAAATTAACTAAGGTTAACAAAATTGTCTTATAAAGTTACTCCTCCGTAGTATTCCTCATTTATTAATACAATTTTGGGCTGACAGAATTGTTTATATATTTTTGTGTCATCTAGCAAACAACAAACAAATTTATGATAAATATTTCAAATTCTGAATTAGACAAATATTATAGTTTATCTTTGCTTTTAAAATGTTCATATATAACTAAGATAAAGATATAAAATATGGTAGAATAGCTTTTAAGTTTTTTTTAATAATAACTAAGTTTAGGAAACTGAGATACTGAATCAGGCAGATGTTGTGTTCAATGATTACAATAAACCTATTCATATATATTACTTTTTAACTTTTAGCAGCAGTTTTGTGTTATTTTCAACTTTAAGACTTCAAGTTTAAAGTTCAAAATAAGACCGAACAGATAAGTAATGTTATGAATAAGGCTGTTAGTAATTAAGTACTTTATTGATGGAGATTAGTTTGGCTTCATAATATGAGTGCTTTAGAAATTTATTTAAGTTACCTACATACTTAGTAATAATTGTCACTCATTATAGTTTTGGGAAATGAAATGCTTGACAAATAACACCAATTTTCGAATTTCATTGAAATCGGGTTAAACACAGTAGAAATTGTTTATTTAAAATCAAATCAACTGTCTACCTTTATTTTATAAACGTCTTAGATTATCAATACAGTGCGATTCGAATATGTCTATATCATGACTTAGCAGTATTGGCAGTATGTACTATTATTTGTGCTACAAACTTTGTGTTACAAGTTTTTAAACAAAAAGTTGATAGTATGCTTTAATATATTACCATTAAAAGTTTTGTAAACAACTTTTGTACAACTAATATAAATAATATTTTTAACCATTCAATCAATCGTTTTTGAAGCCTATTTTCAGTATTGTAGGTGATAATGATCATAAACCAGTTTAGTAATACAATTACTATCTTTTTGTAACGGCTCCCATTTGTGAACAGATGATTATTGTATTGTTGAAAACTTAAATGCAGGATTATATGATGATGTTTTCAATATTTATAAGCTGAAAGCTCTCTCTGTATATTCTGAAGTGCTTATATATACGTAGGCACCTGTGGAGTTCTCCGCCAAGTGGAGAAGAGAATGCTAATCTCACTTTAGATTTACGCTAGAGCCAAGCGTACACTAAATAAGAAAAATAATGTCATGATTTTTTGTTGATTACAAATTATTTGTAATGAGCACATTAAAATAATTTTCAATAGAATATTTGAGTTTATGCAAGTTAATTTTCGTTCACACAACTTCAAAATATTGATAATTTTATTTCTAATTGTCTATATTCAAAAGAATCTTTTAAACATGGTCATCTATGTCTTAGGTATTAAAGAACATGCTTTCTGAATAACTTCGTGTACAATTGTTCTATATTTTGTTAAGGATATTAAAGTAATCATATTTTCTATGAGTTTTTTATTTCATTTAGTACAGGAAATTTTCGTACAACACGCTATCATAATTTAATAGCAGATGTGTGTGCTTGGCGACATCGTTTCCCATACTTAATAGTGTAAAGGGATTGTTAGTCTCTTGTTATTATAGGGTTTGAATTAAGCACAATATATATTTATATACATACTAGCTGACCCGGCGAACTTCGTACCGCCATATTTATTTCCGTGAATATTTTCTAAATTACCAAAGGGCGGTAGGAGGAGATTTTTACAAATTAAGGACTAAATGAATTTTAAATTCCACACCATTAAAAAATAACCAAAAAAATTTGTCATTTATAAAAATCTAATAGCATAGGTAATATAAGCTATATTTAGTTACCTGTATAATAGCTATGTAGCGACTTCCACACAGCGCAACAGCAGCATACTACAGCGCCATCTACCGAAGATACACCGAACTACGGAGTGACGTTACTATACGCATTACACAACACTACTAATCCTGAGTCGTGTAATATAGGTTCTCGATTAGCATTATACAACATCAAACGTTGAACTGTCGTCTGTTAAGGCACTAATTTGATTATAGAGTTTAAGAATATAGGTCAAAGAATAGTTGTTGTAACTATCTGCATTCGGAAGTCCATATTAGTAGGTACCTATGTTGGTTTGATTTATCAAAATGTCTTAAAGTCTTGAGTGGACCTTTACTCCACAGATGATCTCATATCTACTGATCTTTATTATGTTAGTGTTAAAATATTGTGTATTAAGTAGATACTCGGATTTGCGAAACAGTTGAAGTTTCTTAGAATTTATTGTAACTGAGTAACTGTACCTAGAGTAACTGTTTTTGTTCCAAATAAAGAAAATAAAACAGTCTATTGCAGTGAACTACTAGACGCTTCTTCCATTGCACTTTAAATACAAAATTACGAAGAGGCATGATATGACAAGCAGCAATTTAGAATCTAGAATTCCAGTAGGTAAGTCACCAATTTGACATCGATATCTTTACTTTTTTATGGAATAGCGAGCAATCGAGCATACGTATCGCCTTATGGTAAGCGATTACCGCAGCCAATAGACACTCGCAACACCAGAGGCGTCACAAGTGCGTTGCCGGTCTTTGGGGATGGGGGAGAGTTTGGGATATGGGTCTCCGGTATTCTCACACACTCGTTGAAACTCAGCGCAAGCGCTGTTTGGCATCGATTTGTGGAGGAACGGGTCACATGTCCCTCCAACACAAAGGGAGGATCCTCCGACCAGGCGAGGTGATCATGCCTGGCGGGCCACTGCCCAACGGTTGATGTTGGGAAGTTGTATATATGTTAATCGGCGCGAGAACTTCTATTGCGCGATTTAGGATTGGTGGTTTCTTAGTTTTCTTCGTTGCTCCGTAGTTCGATGTTTCTTCGGTAGATGGCGCTGTCATATATTTTATGTTGTTGCGCTGTATGTGGAAGTCGCCACATCACTCCCCTCCAAGACCGGAGGTTGATATCTGGATGAGTCAGCTGTCTGTGCTCTGTTGTGAAGCTTGCCAGTGCCAGGAGTGAGTAGTTCCAGTGAGTCGGAACTGAGTGCCGCAAGTTCCAGTGAGTCGGAACTGAATGCCGCTAGTCCCAGTGAGTCGGGGCTGTAGTCCGCAGATCCCAGTGAGTCGGGATGAGATGCGGTGCGCGGTGCTGCGGTGAGATCCCCAGTGAGTCGGGGCGGTTGCTGCGTAGTGGCTGGCTGCTGCATAGACGGGAGAGATATGCTCTGCTTACATGGACCGTAGTTGCAGTGTGCTGTGCCTAGACGCTGTTGAGGCCGTAGGGGTAAACCAGGCTGGAGCGGTCGCTTCCTGCATGTTGTGGTGTATCCCTGTTGAGGCCGAGGTTTCTGGCTGGCTAAGACTTGCTGTGGGAGTGAACATGATGGTGGCCGCTCTGCTATTTGATCTGCTCCTACGAAGGTTGCTTCCAATCACGTCGGGGTCACCACTGTGGAGGAACGGATGTCATGTCCCTCCAACACAAAGGGAGGATCCTCCGACCAGGCGAGGTGATCATGCCTGGCGGGCCACTGCCCAACGGTTGATGTTGGGAAGTTGTATATATGTTAATCGGCGCGAGAACTTCTATTGCGCGATTTAGGATTGGTGGTTTCTTAGTTTTCTTCGTTGCTCCGTAGTTCGATGTTTCTTCGGTAGATGGCGCTGTCATATATTTTATGTTGTTGCGCTGTATGTGGAAGTCGCCACAGATTTCTTGTGAGGCCGTAGTATGACTCCGGTCCAGCAGGCCCATTCATCACATCAAATCATAAAGTAGTATTTAAATAACATTTACTAATAAGATATGCGGATATTGATATACCGATTAAAATCAATGGCCCTCAAACATGCATCAAATTTCAATTTCTGTTGGCCCCATTTACCACCTGGCACATAAAGCGAGACCTCCACTCTCTGTGTTCCAAAGATTTCCCAAAGAAGGTAATTTATTAAATGAGTAGGCATTTACGCTTATTGCTTTGCTTTCATGGGTTATAGTGAAATTTATTACAACTTAATCTATCTCAATAAAGGGTCTATTATATTATTTTAAATCAGTGAAGTAGATTCTGAGAAACCCCGTTCAAATATCTAAATTGATCTAGATGTTTAGAATATTAGGCAAGTAATACATAATCCGTGTTCGAGACGCTGTGTCAAGTGCTTGTATCGCGTGCGTTTAAATAATCTGTTATTTGTTAATAATATTATATGAGTATGAGTGACGACAGTATGGAAGAAGAAGACTCGGAGAAAAGTGATTCAATAGTTATTAATAATTGTGAAAGGGAGCCGCAAAATACGTCAAAGTGGGATAGTAGTTTGTTAATGAGTAATCCAAGTTTAAATACTGAGAAAAGGCAAAGAGACAAGAGTGAAGAGAGTAGCGAAGAGGGATTTATAACGATCACCAAGAGGAAGTCAAAGAGACTCTGAAGGAGTGATTCACTTGATATACCTGACAAAAATTCTACTT
>PKRV01000931.1:17949-82172 GCA_003709505.1 Hyphantria cunea
TGTGTGTGTGTGTGTGTGTGTGTGTGTGTGTGTGTGTGTGTGTGTGTGTGTGTGTGTGTGTGTGTGTAGGTTCATACTAATTTATAATAGAAATATAAAAATATTAAAATTATCGAAACCTACCTACCTACCTACCTATACATGCATACTCTAAAATGATGTAAATATTTGATTTATCATACTGTTAATACGATAGGATGTGTACACACACATGACGATGTGTGTTCGTGGAGGAACGGATGTGTGTGACATTTTTTCTCACATATCCGGGAATCTAACCCCAACACCTCAAGAACACCAGTCGTATATGCTACCGCTCCGCCACCGAGGCAGTCAGGAGAGGATGAGATTATCATTATTATACCTATTTATATTATTATCAGTATTATTAATAGAATCTTCGATCGTCAGCTTAGTTAGAACACACGTTAAAAAAATAATAATATTAATAATATATATTGGCTCAATGAACGAGATCGGATCGCTCCGTATAATGTCCTAGCTAAGCTAGCACAAGTAACTCTAATTAACAAATTTTATAGATTTAATAAGTAAATTGTGTTGTATTTATTACTCATCGATGTTTTTTTTTTTTTTTTNAAATCCCTCTAAGTAGAGAGAAATGGTCTATAATACCAATATATTCTCCGACAGAACAATCCAGAGTCTCAGAAATCGAATCATTTTACTCACCCATCAACACGACCTTAAAAAGATGCACGTACAAAAATTTTATTATAATGGGAGATTTTAATGCGCAAGTTGGGACTCCAAGATTGGGAGAAAACATAACACTTGGCCCTTATAGCAGCGGTAAAAGAACAATAAACGGACAAAAACTCCTCGAAATGGCATTCGAAAACAACTTAAAAATACTGAACAGTCAATTTAAGAAAATAACTTCCAGAAGATGGACTTGGTATCACCATATGGCCGATTTAAAAACGAAATAGATTACGCCCTAACGAATAGGCCCAACTTATTTGATAACTGTGGTACCATCGCCAACCTCAATTTTAATAGTAACCATAGAATGCTCAGGGCATGTTTAAACACATCATATTATGCTTCAAACTTAGGTCAGCCTTTCAAGATTAAAGAATAACCTGTTACGGCAAATAATGAACCAGCATGGGAAACCATCAAAGAACAACTTAGATCAAAGGAAAACATCTTTTCAAGATCTTAGTACTCAGAAAAAATACAATATACTACACGGAATATTAATAACAAGATCAGAAACTGGCAATAAGGGTAAATCGAAGAATGACAAAAATATATCTGAAAAAACGATGGAGTTACTACAGAAAAGGTCAACACTAATCAATACGTCCAACAAAACGAAGGCTATAAGGATAGAAATCGGCAGATTATGCAGAAGTATAAAATCACAAATGAGACGAAACCGCGAACTTCATAGACTCGAAATCTTTGAGCACCAGATTGCTAAGACAGGAGGGGTTAAAAGAGCTCTTAAGTTATTAAATGATCGAACAAATTGTTTACCTAACACGAATGATCAACAATGCAGGACTAAAACAAAGAGATCCGATATCCTAGAAATAGCAACGAACTCTTATGAAGACCTGTACAAGAGTAAGAATCACAAAAGCAGTATTGTTCTAAATAACAACGATAGTGTACCTCCCTTACTGGTTGAAGAGATACTCAAAGCAATCGAAACACAGAAGACAGATAAAGCTCCTGGCCCAGACCAAATCAGTAATGAGATGCTAATAATGTGTAAAAACGATATCTCGCCTTTACTAAAGCGCATTTTCGATGATATACTACACACTGAAATAATACCAACACAATGGACAACATCAAAAATAATATTGCTTCACAAAAAGGGCGACAAGTATGACATGAATAACTACAGCCTCATGTCTAATATTTATAAAGTATTCGCGAAAGTAATTCTAGGTAGAATCACAAAAACCCTTGACGAAAACCAACCTAAGGAGCAGGTGGGCTTCAGGACGGGCTACTCAACGATCGATCACATCCACGTAGTAAGGCAAGTCTTTGAAAAAAATAAAGAATTTAATGTGCCATTCTACTGCTGTTTTATCGACTACAACAAGGCATTTGATTCGATAGAACATGATAACATCTGGCAGAGTTTAAAAAATCAAGGAGTGGAACATAAATATATAAACATAAATAAATAACATAAATAAAGGTTTGTGTAAATATATAAGAATTGTAAAATATATATATATATAGCAATAGTACTGCAAAAATTAAATTAGAAAAAGAGGGAAATGGAAATGAAATCAAAATTAACATAGGTGTTCGTCAGGGTAACCCACTCTCTCCTAAACTATTTACAGCTGTTTTAGAAGAAATCTTTCGCAAGTTTAAATGGGACGAATATGGGCTAAACATAAACTGAGAACATCTTTCAAACTTACGATTCGCGGACAACATTATACTATTCGCCACAACTAAAGATTATCTTCAAAATATGATAGAAGACTTAGAAAGAGAAAGCCTCGAAGTTGGTCTAACAATTAATATCTTAAAAACTAAAGCCATGACAAACGCAACAGAAGACCCTATTATTATTAATGGAAGATTAATCGAGTACGTCAAAGAGTACACATACTTAGTCCAACAAATTTCAACCACCGAAATAATGTCAAAAGAAATAGATACAAGAATTGGCAACGCATGGAAAAGTTACTGGCGCTTAAAAGAAATTATGAAGAATACTGAGATCAAAATGTCCATTAAAACAAAACTGTATAAAACGTGTGAGCTACTGGTTCTCACATATGGGTGTCAAGCTTGGGCACTTAACAAGGCTCAAAATATAAGAGTAAGAACATGCCAAACAGCCATGGAGAGGAGCATGCTAAACATAAAGAAATCAGACAGAATAAGAAGCAAGCTAATTAGAAAACGAGGAAGACAGTACCGAAGAAAGCAAGTCGAAATTAAAGCAACAGCAGGCAAAAATGGAGTAGAACAGCGCTAAGTAGATTAAAATGGAAAGAGTAGGAGGAGGCCTTTGCCAAAGTTGGGCAAGCGGACGATGTTGTCGATGTCGTTGTTTCACTTTAGATTCAACAGTAATTTTTAACTAGGAGAAAAGCATTGTAAAATGTTGTAAATAATGTTATCGGAATAAAGGCTTATATATAAAAGGTCAAAAAAATGAGTGAATGAATGAGTTTCACAATTTTCACCAAAACGGTAAGTTTTATCATAAAAATAGTTCAGACAAAAATTGTAGATCATAAACCTATCCCCAAAAATGTACCAGTACTTTTTTTTCTATGAGCCACCGCTTTTAAGATATCACCATAATATGGACACATTTCCACGCCACCTATGAGGTAGTGTACTTGGCGCGTTTTTTTTAACGTGGTTTCCCCAGTAGGCCTATTCCACGGGCCAGTTGTGATCCTGTTAATTTGAAACTATTGCTGATTAATTGATATTAGCAGAGATTGAAAAGATAAATGCAATTTAAGTTTAAAAAAAGTGAAAGCTGGCAGCCTAGGTTAACTGGTAGGGGTGACATGGGCCTTGGTAGGCTGGCACACCCGAACTAACACCTGGGAATAGGATTAAAGGAGGAGGAAGGGTGGATTGGTGGTAGCTAGGCTCGACTACGAGTCCCCCCAAGGCCGAGTAATCTAGCCCCCGCCGACGTTAGCTTTACCCTGAAGGGGCGAAGCGAACGGGTCGGGTCACCGCCCACTCGGTTTGGTTAGCACCGCTAGGTTTCCACCGAGGACCAGAAAAGGTTTCTCCCTGAAGGGGTGCAAAGACTTGTATTTGGTTTCGTCGAAACACGCGCTACGTCTTAGGCTTCGTCTAGTTAACGAGCGTATTTATAATACGACGTTACTTGTACGAGCCTAGGCGGTGCGCAGTGTGCCGTGTGATAATTTTTCGAGTTCTGAAAACAACACTTCTTAATTATATTACGCAAACACTGACTGCGTTCGCGTCGTAGTTGCACGAAGGGTACGACGGAGTGCGGGGTGTGCGGAGCGCGGGCACGCAGCAGGTAGTCAGCAGCACTGGTTTTTTGTGA
Organism: Hyphantria cunea; assembly: GCA_003709505.1. NCBI lineage: Eukaryota > Metazoa > Arthropoda > Insecta > Lepidoptera > Erebidae > Hyphantria > Hyphantria cunea. The sequence continues at coordinate 22,001 of PKRV01000931.1, forward strand.
GTCCCGAGCCGGCGGCCGGGTTCCAAGTTGGTGACGAGGGGGTGCGGCGGGGCGTCTGGAAAGGTGCGGGGCGCGTAGCTGTGGCGCCGAGAGCGAGGCGCGTCGCAGCGAAGATAAGGCTGGCGCGGGTGNTGCGGGTGCGCGGGTGCGCGTGGGCGCCGGACCAGGCTTGGAGGCCGGGGCGTCGCGCCGGGCTTGGAGCACCTGGCGAAATGGTTCGGAGAGCGAAACGTCCGGTCGGAATGACGGATCTGAGGCAGGATGCAATAAATATATGTGTTTTGCATCATGGGCGCGCAATTAATCGGCGACGAACGATGTTTTGTTCGCTACTTATTTGGATGTATAGGTCGCTGTGTGGGTGGGGGCTCTAAGTTTTTCAGAGTTTCGTCCAACCTGTCTTGACGCATTTCGTTAATGCGTACCTTAACCCTTTTCTCAAGAATACGTAATCTAATTCTATAATCCTCACAAGGGTACTTCTTGTAGGCACGCGCAGCGGCGTTTTTCTGTGTCAACAGTTGACGTATATCGTCGGGTAGCTTCCAACGACGATTGTTCGTCGCCGGTGCCTCCCGAGTCCAATTGTTAATTAACGATTGAGGAACGATGGAGGGAGTGGAAGTGGGATCAGAAGTGGAGGTTTGTGTAACGGGCAAAGACGGGAAGGCCTCTTGTGTCCTTCTGGGAGTGGCCCATGCGCTTACACTTTGAGGAGGGGCTGGGCGAGGTGCCCGGTGATCTTTCGCCTTAGGAATTTTAGGCGCACGTGGGCAGCCTCGATAGTTGGCGGGATGACCTGCTTCCCCGCAAAGGACGCACGCGACTAGCTCTGTGCATTGGGCCCTATTCTTAGGCCTTTTGCAGTCGGCCGTGGCGTGGTCCTCCAGGCACTTGACGCACCTGGGACGGGCGAAACAGTTACGTGCCGAGTGGCCATAGCGCTGGCATCGGTGGCACTGTGAGGGGCCTTCTCTGCGGCGAGGAGCTTCAATCGCTATCCCCGACAGCCGGCAGACGGTGGACACGTTGAAGATGTCTCTCCCCTTGGTGGTGTCGTCCAACGATACTATTACCATATCGTAGGTGAGTTGTGTTCGGCCCTTATGCATACGGTGTACCTCTTGTACGGGGTACCCTTGGTCTAGCAAGGACTGTTTAATTTCTGACGGGGAGAGTTCCCTGGGAAGGTTGCGGATTACTACCCGCAATTGTTTGTCTTCAGGGAGAGTGTAAGTATGGAAAGAGACTTCTCTTTCCTTGAGGAGGCTCGTCAGGGCTTTATGGTCATCTGAGGTGGCTACGGAAACTTTAATACCCTGTCGGGTATTGCGGGCGGAGTGGTAGGTGATACGTAGCTCCTTACACCATGTGAATAACGCAGTCCACTTTGTCTTGTCTTGGATGTACAAGGGTGGGGGGCGAGCTATCTTACAATCCGTTGAGGGGAGGATTTTTCCCGAGAAGAGAGAGGGTGGCGACTTGGGCCTAGAGGAGGCAGCGGGGTGCAGCAAGGCAGCTGACATCAGTTTGTCAGTCGGTCTGACCTCGTTGAGTTTGGAAGCCTTGCTGGGTTCCCCCTTTGTTTTGCTTAGTTTCCTCGAGAAAACGATGGTAAAATCGGAGTCCTTTTCCGACGATGATTTCTCTGACTCGATATCGGTGCCGGTCGCCTCGGTAGTACCAGCGCTGCTGCACGCCTCGGGTTTGATTTCCATCTCCTTTGGTGATGAAGGAGTCTCTTCGGTTGCTTCTTGTTTTGTTTTCTCGTGGCCCGGGAAGTTCGGGATTCTTTCCCCAAATCTTTTCTTCAGGAGTGTGTAAATCTCCTTGTCATTTAGTAGACCTACTACGAAGGCTTGCAGGTCCATTTTGGCGTTCACCATGATACTGCCACCGCCACTGCAGATACAGCTATGTCCTAGTCCCAAGGCGGGAGGACCCAGGGTGTGTGGGTAATTGTACCCTCCCAACCGGGATAGGTCAGGAGGTTGAATTTATTTTTTAAATGAGCCCTAAGCTTGTCTCCCTTCGCCAGTCTCAATGTGCGAAGGGTTCCTGGCAGCCCAGGTGCAGGGGTGGTATGAGCCTTGGTAGGCTGGCACACCCAAACTAACACCTGGGAATGGGATTAAAGGAGGAGGAAGGGTGGGTGGGTGCTAGCTAGGCTCGACTAGGAGTCCCTCCAAGGCCGAGTGATCTAGCCCCAGCCGACTTTTGCTTTCCCCTTAAGGGGCAAAGCGGACGGGTCGGGGCACCGCCCACTCGGCTTGGTTAACACCACTAGGTTTCCACCGAGGACCAGAAAAGGTTTTCCCTGAAGGGTTGCAAGGTCTTGTATTATGTTTAATGGAAACACACGCTACGTCTAAGACTTGGTCTAATTAACGAGGATATTTAAAAATACGACGTTACTTGTACGGGCCTAGGCGTTGCGCGGTGTGCTGCGTAATAATTTTTCACGTTCTAAAAAGAACACTACTTATTTTTATTACGCAACCACTGACTGCGTTTGCGTCGTAACTGTACGAAGGGTACTGCGGAGCGCGGGGTGTGCGGAGCGCGGGCGGCGCGGCAGGTAGTCGGCAGCTCTGGTTTTTTGCGTGACCCGAGCCGGCGGCCGGGTCCCAATCAGAGGCGCCGCGGAGTCGAGGCGCGTCGTAGCGAAGGGATGGCTGGTGCGAGGTCGCTGGGTCGGGGCGTCACGCCGGGCTTGAAGCGACTAGCAGAGTGATTCGGAGAGCGGTGAAACGTCCAGTCGGGATGACGGACGAAATCGTATTGCCAACGCGCGACGAACGCCGCTTTGTTCGCCGTCCGTTGTTTTCTTCCCGCCCTGTAAAAGTGGGCGAGGAAACTTTTGGGAGCGCTGGGCTCTTTAAAGTTGATGTCATCGCGGCTCACTTCACATGAGCCGGTCGCTGGGTTTGGCCAGCCTCGAGGCTCGAACCACCGGTCGTCCCTCCGAAGAGGGGACCTGCGATGCGCCTGCGAGTGGCTGGTGGTTCTTCATTGTCCGAGGTGGTTGCCGTCGCCCCGCTCGAGGGAGCTGTTATCAGCTCCCAATCGGGGGTTTTGTTCGCGGCTTAAATGGGTATACATATACAGAGTGCGCCTGCTGTAGGCCTGTCTCTATCTCTTATAGATCGTTCGCTTGTTCAGTGTAAAGAAAGAAATGAAATGATATAAGATAACATACATAAAACAATAATATAAAGATACGTGTACTAAAAGCATTGTTAGGTACTTATGATAAGGATACGGTTTAATTATTAATAACATACTCATACTTTGATCTCAAATTAAAGTACATATTGGGTTCCAATAATAATAATGATGATTTATTTTATCATTTTTTATAATTAATAATGTATTTGTTTTTATACGTTTATTTAAAACTGTAAAAAATATCTAAATATGATTTGAATAAAGAGAATAATAACAATGATTTGTGTAAGTATACTATAAAGTAGTAAGTATACAATAAAATTCTTCATCATTAGCAGGCACTGCGCTGCCTGTTCATGTCACAAGTACATAGTATTGTTGTTCGACAAGATAGATATAGCGAGAGTATAGTATGCGACTTTTGTTTTTTATTTAGACACGTTCCATATAATATGATACATACTTATGTATATATAACATGAAAATATTTGTGGCCCGGAAGAGGCCCTTTGCTTTACTTTCGAGGAGGAGTCTCTCACGCACGCACACAAACCGAAGTACTTGTGTGGTGATGGGATATCTGGTGGTGGTTGTGGGCTAAGTGCAATGATATTATTAAAAAGGTAGATTACACTACACACACTACACGCACTATCGCGCTAATTGTTGCAGACAAATGTAAACAATGTCGTGTTTTATTTAGGCGGTTAAAAGAACGCAGCGAATAAACACGTTGTCGTAGCGAGTCCGTGGTGTTAATATTATTACCAAAATGCTGAGTTCTGTTAGGGATGTGAAACTATGGTTCTAAGGTAAATGAAAATGAAGATGTTGTATACCAATCGTAATATTTGTGTTTTGTCATGGTGTTGTTTCCCATTTACCAAAATTATTAAATGACATTCTGTATTATTAAAAACACGGTAGAAAAGCATAGAGAATAAGATTGTAACTGGAGTGCGATAAGGACAAATAACACACACATTGTACACAGATATCGTAGCCACGTTACTAGTGGCCGCGTCCTCCTGTACCGTCTAAATGAAGCTTAGTATCTTTTATTCCATAAATATGATCATTGTCATTCATCATATTAAAAAGCAATGATAGTGTTAGAAGGTATGTTGGTAAAAAGACACTGTACTTATATTGTTTTATATTTTCAAGATTTCTAAGTAATGATCTTGGGAGAATAAAATAGGTTAACATGGTTCAGGTGGAATAATGAATGAGATTGGATGCCTACGAAAAGTATTGTAAGCAGGAAGATAATTACACTAATTCGAAAGGAAGCACAAGTCTGAAAAGAACTGCAGTGCCTGTCATAAAAATGGGTTTAATCGTTTGTGTCTATAATAAAATTGTAGTGTGATAAAATCTGTCCTTAGTTTTATATTATATTTCATTTAGGTGGTTTCACATTTCACTGTCAATATTTGGTTAGTTTACAAAATATCTTTATAGTATACTAGCTGAGCCCCGCGGTGTTACCCGCGTTCGCTATTGTAATAGAGGGCAACGCCGCGGAGCTAAGCTAGTTTATTCATATAAACCTTCCTCTTCAATCACTCTATTAAAAAAAACCGCATCAAAATCCGTTGCGTGGTTTTGAAGATTTAAGCATACATAGGGATATAGGGACAGAGAAAGCGACATTGTTTTATGCTATGTAGTCATATCGTCTCTTTTGGAACCAGTTTCCAACAAGGCCGAGGGCACTTTAAGAACGTATAGCGCCATCTAGGATCTTGAAGAGGAACTGAAGGAGATTGAATGTATGAACAAGAAGAACCGCTCCTTGAATTTTATTTAGTTCGTTACTTTTTTAAATCGTTAACGATCACTCATATATATACGTCACATTTATAACAAGGGATACTTGCCTTCTGGATTTAGTCTGTACACCTTATATATATATACGCATTTATACAGTTAAATTAAGATAAAGGAAATACATTGAAGAAAACCCTACCTACCTAAATATTCGCTAAAAGAGCCTACATAGTGAATGCTAGATATATAAATGATCTTGGAAACTATATAATTTACAATGACAAGTGAAGTACTTTTTCTTTTCAGGATAACGATAATGTTTTAAAACTTGCCTTTCCTACTAGTCTGGACCATGTAAATATACTGATCAGTGTCCGAAAATTCAATTCCTTCCGACGTTTTGAAGTAGGGAAACCCACGTTAAAAAATCCCATCCATAGATTCATAGATACAAACCAAGGTAATAAAAGCGTGTTAAAAAGACAACTCCACTCTTTCTCTCATGGTAGCATGTCGATACATGTATGTTAAAAACTAAAGCGATTTCAAAAAGAAATTAATTTAAAATTATGAATTATTATTGATGTAAAACATCTATAGCGGCGGATTTGAGCAGCTAGATAACCTTCTTTATGTAAACAAAGGGTATTATTGTGCCACGGTCATCGAGATTATGGCGACGGTTAACATCGGCTGTGCAAATAAAGTGTTTAAAATATTTTAAGTATAGTTTGGAAAATGTGAATGTTTTAACTGTCCTTACACTAAATGCAATGCATGCAAATGCAGTAGCAATTTATTGAAATTAGGCTAATAAAAGTAAGAAAGTTCATGGACAAAACGTCATTTCTATTATAGTTTATAAGAACCTCTATGAAGTGACAATAAAATCAAATAGTGCAGAAAAGTTGATTAATCATTTTAAAGTACACTATTAGCCAGTACTATATAAGAAAAAAATATTGAACTCTAATTATAACCTCATTCATCATTTTTGTTCATTATCGTTTATTTAGCGCCATCTATCGCAACTAACTAAGCTATATTGGATTATGATCTTTTGCGCCGTCATCGGTGCAGAATAAACAGTATCAGGGCGTATCAAGAGAGGGCGCCACGGACATTAAGAATAGTTCAGTTTTGGTTTTACACAAAACCAAAACAAAACCCTTTAATCGATTATCATGGAAGAAGTTATGCTTGCACTTAAATACGTACAAAAAGAACTTGAGCAAAAAACAAAGATTCGTAAAATTGCAGATAAGGTAGCAGAACGTGTAATAAAATACCAAGTGGCAGTATGACATGGCGTACTTATTTATAAGTGTGTACATACTGGAAGATTACGAATGCGAAAGATAATTGCATTTGCAAGTACATAATAAATTATAGAACAGAACAGTTACAGATATGACATTCGCCATTTGCATGTTTGCAGAAAATTACTATTTTCAATCACAATATATGTATGTTTCATAAAACACCATACATTTTTACAGGTAAAGAAGGTTATATAGCTATTCAAATCCGCCGTTACAGATGTTTCACATCAATAATAATTAATTATTTTCAGTCAATTGTTCTTTAAGGCCGCTTTAATTAATTGGTTTTACGAAAGAAAGGCTGTAGTTATTTTTTTAACACGCTTTGTTATGTAACACGGATGTTATGTTCGCTGCGTCGTCGCCGTACAAAGGTAATAAGCCCCTTCCGGTGATTGGTATATCGTCGGTGTATCGCTTGTACAACACAGCGATAGGCAACTTGCCTGAGGGACGCCAGCTTCTATGGTACGGGGGGAGGATATTTCGCGTTCCACCACCACTCGGAATGTCCGGTGTTTGAGGAAACTGAAAACCACTTTTACTACTTACCGACAGGGTAACGGTAATATCGCTAGTTTGTTGAGCAGACCGGCATGCCATACGCGGTCGAAAGCCCTTTCCATGTCGAGGATCACTACAATAACGTCTTCGCGCATGTTCCTCGCAGTTGTAATCTTGTGCAGAACCCTCGACAGCTGCAGCGTGATGCTGCGTTCAGAGCTGAACCTGAATTGTTCTGGACTAGGCGTAATATGTGGCGTTATGTTATACCGTGGGAGAGCCACGCTTCGGCATGCATGGGCCGGCTCGACCGGAGTGATACCACGGCCTCACAGAAAACCGGTGTGAAACAGCGCTTACGCTGTGTTTCATCGAGTGAGTGAGGATACCGGAGGCCCATACCCCAATCCAACGCCCCCTATCCCCCTCACCATCCCCCTTCCCCCCAGGCCGCCATATTGTGGGTCACCATGCTGCATTGTTCTTTTTCGCATTGAGGATGGTGACCACCACTCTTGGATTCTGCTCATGCTTTCCATCAGGCAGGGCAGAGTCATTTTGGCAACTTAAATATATATAAAAAAAAAAAAAAACGTAGCAAGTGTTGTTCGACGACCGAACACCTTCGAGACAGTGGACAGCAGGGTGATGGGGAGGTAGCTCTCTGGCTTCAGCACGTTTTTCCCAGGTTTCGGGAGCGATATTATTCGCTCTTCTTTACTATATATACCTATCACTGAAAGTCCCTTCAAAATCGGTCCAATCCTTTCAGAGATTAGCAAGTCTAAATAAGCCCAAGTTACGCCTTATATCATCAGCTACCTATCACTGAAAGTCCCGTCAACAAACAGACATACTGAAAAAAAAAAGATTTTTGATGCAAGTATCGTATAAAGGTATTTTCATGTATGTTATGTAAAGCGGTTAATTGGAAATTACAAACAGTTACACTTGAATTTTATTTATTTGTATAGACTACCAGTTGAGCCTAGCAGAGTTTTTTATACCTTTTTTTACTCCCGCATTAGGAATACACATTCCTGTGTCACGGGGATCTTTACAAACATACATAAAACGGAAACAAAGTACACCAGACCTAGAACAACAATTTATGGATCACACAAAGTGTCGTCCCATGTAGGATTTGAACCCACAACACTTGGAAGTGGTTTGGCGACCACTGAAACCACTAGGCCTACCGTGTAGTCAATGAGTTACCTGTTCTTGTAACTGCGGGCAACACTACGAGGCCCAAGTTACTCCTTATAACATCAGGTATCTGCGAGTGGAAGTTCTGTCAAAATCGGTTCAACCGGAACAGTCAGACAAACAAAAATTGTAANAGTTGTTCGACGACCGAACACCTTCGAGACAGTGGACAGCAGGGTGATGGGGAGGTAGCTCTCTGGCTTCAGCACGTTTTTCCCAGGTTTCGGGAGCGATATTATTCGTCCCTTCTTTACTATATATACCTATCACTGAAAGTCCCTTCAAAATCGGTCCAATCCTTTCAGAGATTAGCAAGTCTAAATAAGCCCAAGTTACGCCTTATATCATCAGCTACCTATCGCTGAAAGTCCCGTCAACAAACAGACATACTGAAAAAAAAAAGATTTTTGATGCAAGTATCGTATAAAGGTATTTTCATGTATGTCATGTAAAGCGGTTAATTGGAAATTACAAACAGTTACACTTGAATTTTATTTATTTGTATAGACTACCAGTTGAGCCTCGCAGAGTTTTTTTTATACTTTTTTTTACTCCCGCATTAGGAATACACATTCCTGTGTCACGGGGATCTTTACAAACATACATAAAACGGAAACAAAGTACACCAGACTTAGAACAACAATTTATGGATCACACAAAGTGTCGTCCCATGTAGGATTTGAACCCACAACACTTGGTGCAGTAGGAAGTGGTGTGGCGACCACTGAAACCACTAGGCCTACCGTGTAGTCAAAAGAGTTACCCGTTCTTGTAACTGCGGGCAAACAGGCCTAAGTTACTCCTTATAACATCAGGTATCTGCGAGTGGAAGTTCTGTCAAAATCGGTTCAACCGGAATAGTCAGACAGACAAAAATTGTAAAATACTATATTATGGTATATTATATATGTACGTATATACATGCATATTTATTTAATAAAAAAACGTTTATTTTAATATTACAAACAGACGCTCCACTTTATATAGAGTATAAACTATATTGACCCACCCACATTTTGACATTTGACATGTATAAATGTTACGTTCATTCGTTCACAAAACCTTAGTGATATAAATCTGGAGCGATCCGAATTGTGCTCATTTCGATCCTGCACGTCGGCTAGAAGGCATATTTATTTTGACCAGCGTTTCTGTTACAAGAATGCTATCCGAATCGTAATATAGTGAAAACCAGCTTCAATGGCCATGTCTGACAGAACAATGGTACTGCGTCTTTCGAAGAGGCTGAAATATTACTTCAGCGTGGACACCTAATTGGTAAGCAAACGGTATTTTGTTGCATAAATTAGTAGACCCACACTTGTTTTAAGGTGCTATATTGGTGTAAGTCGGGTAAAGACTACCAGCTTAGTACTTAAAAACTATTTTCAGTATTTATTCTTACAAGTGTACTGAGTATTTATTAAGTTTTTTTATTCTATCTCTATTATTTAAACACTGAAAGATAAATTTGAAATTTTATACCAGTTTTTTCTTCCTAATGTACCCTCAAACACCATATTTCTAACGTCTATATAGGTTTAGCCTCGAATATCTCGGTGATCGCTTGCAGTCGTAATTCAGCCAATAATACTTACTATTGTTTTTTGTATTCTTAATACATCGTTTTTTATTAATTTTGGTATTCAATAAAAAATATTTATACATGTATATTTTTTTCTAGTACATGTGGGTAATCACACCTCCACCGCATCGTTGGGGCTTATCTGACGAAGAGGTGTGTTACCTATCTGGGACGTGATAGCAGAGACCAGCGCCCCATGTCGTGCGGTCTTGGGCCCGCTCCTGTGGAACATCGGCTACGACTGGGTGCTGAAGGGCTAGCTCCAACCGGGTGTGAACCTGACGTGTTACGCTGACGACACGCTGGTCACTGCCCGAGGAAGCTCATACAGGGAGGCAGCGTTGCTAGCGACGGCGGCGGTCTCCCAGGTGGTGAACCGCATACGGCACCTCGGCCTGGAGGTGGCCCTCATCAAGTCGGAGGCCATAGCCTTTCATGGCCCCCGACGGGCGCCGCCACCGGGTTCGCACATGGTGGTTGGGGGGGTTCGTATCGCTGTCGAGCCCACCCTAAAATATTTGGGACTGGTGCTCGACAGCCGGTGGGATTTCGGCCCCCACTTCCGGCAGCTAGCGCCCAAGTTATTGGGCGCGGCTGGGGCGCTGCTTACCAACGGGTTGGACCCAAACGCCGCCTGCAGTTTATTGTATGAAGGGATCGTGCGGTCGATGGCCCTATATGGGGCCCCGATTTGGGTGGCTGACCTGACGGCCGGTTCATTCACCGTTATGCGGAAGCCGCAGGGGGTGAAGGCCGCCAGAGTTGTTAGGGGCTATCGCACGATCTCCTATGAGGCGGCTTGCGTGCTGGCCGAATCTCCGCCCTGGGACCTGGAGGTAAAAGTCCTCGCGTCGTTACATTGATGGCATGAGGACGCGCGGGCCCGCGGGGAAGGACTGACGCAGCGAGTTATCGAGCTGCGTCGGTCTCAGCTACGCGAGGTCCTGGTGGCGGAATGGCGGGACAGACTTTCAAGCCCTTCCGCCGGCCTAGTCACTGTCGAGGCTATTCGGCCAGTGCTCGACCTGTGGCTCGGGAGAAGGCACGGCTCCGTCTCGTTCCGTCTGACGCATATCCTCTCGGGGCATGGCTGCTTCGGGAGGTTCCTGTATCGCATAGGCAGGGAGCCGGACGCTCGGTGTCACCACTGCGTCGACTGTCGGGAGGATACGGCGTGGTATACGCTGGCAGAGTGTGCTGCTTGGGAGGGGCCGCGCCGTGCCTTCTGCGGAACCGTCATCTCGCAGAAGTAGGCTGCGGAAAGGGAGAGAGAGATCCTGACCTCTCTCTCAGTCCGCAGAAGGCGCACCGGGCGTCGGAGGTGGGCATACGCTGACCTCCACTGGCCTCCCTAACTGGGTCCAGGGGCGGTGGACTTGGGGATGTTCGTCGCCCCCAACCAACCGGACCCGAGGTGGCGGCGCTTAGTGTTCCTGTGCGCCCCTCTTTGAAGTCTCGAGGGAAGTTACCTCACTCCTCTCGCTGACGAGATGTGGTCCGCAGCAGCGGGCCGGCACCAGTCGGGGATTGCGGATGCCTTGTAAGTTCCCGTGATCCCTGGCGTAGGTGAGAGACGGAACACCGGGGGGTTTTAGTCAGTAAAAGTCTGACAGACCCCTTCGCTCTCTCCCCAGAGCGCAGGACATCCATGAGGATTTCCTCCGTTATCACACCTTGTGCTAACATAATAATGTAAATCTTAGTTTTCTAAAGTTTTAAAGCTAACTAAGCTAAAACTTGTTGCTTGGGTTTAATAAATTACCAGTTATACGTATAGTTTCTTGTAAATATCAACTATTTGTTGTATTACCATGAAGGCGGTAGATTAGAATCGTTTTGTTCTACAGACGCTATCATTTTTACCGACACGGGGAGGTACTTCAGTCGTGTATTTTTTTTTGTATGGCCACGCGTACCTTTTTACAGAGTAAACCGATTTTAATAATTCTTTTTGTATTCGAAGGGGTATGCTATGAGGCCGTGGTATCACTCCGGTCGAGCCGGCCCATTCATGCCGAAGCGTGGCTCTCCCACGGTAACATTTGTAAGTATTTGTGATGTGTAGCCAATTTTATAAAAAATATCTATGGTAAGGCGGTCTACATTGTTTATAGTCTACGCTATTGTCTATCCTTCTCTTTTCTCTGTAGGATGCCTTAACAAGAGTCAGAAGCCAAATCAGTGTTTATCTGTTTTATCTGCTTCGAGATTACCACATTTCGTGTATAGTCGCGAAAAATTATAAAATAAAAACTAAATAACAAAACAATAAACCGGTGAAAAATCTAAAAAAATAAAAGTTAACCATAATAACTAAGTTCTTTAACTAATGTAAGTTTACCGAAGTAATTTCGATTCGGCGCCAAAGAATCAATGAACAAAGATCACTGAATCAGTTTGAATTTAAAAAAATAACCGAAATCTTTAACGATAAACATGAGTGTGGGTAAGCGCAGTTTTTGGAACTTATGTTCCAAAATACGCTTACCCACGACCACTCGCAACGTGTGCCCTCGCGTGTGTACCCGTTTGGGTTGTTGTCTCGAATACATTAATTTTGTAAACACTCTGCATTCTCCGGCTTAGGGGCGTATCGAGCTATGCATCACCATTTAAAAAAGCAGCCTTATATCATCACCTTACAGCCAATGAAAATCCAGTCAAAATCAGTCCAGCCGTTCCAAAGATTAGGCGGAACAAAGAGAAAAATTGAAAAAAAAGCCACGTGTACCGTATATACATATGCATTTATTATTATGCATATTAATATTTTAATATACACAATACTTACTACTGTAATTAAATATACAATCAGACACCCCAATTTTATTTATTTGTATACATTTTATTTCAAACGTTCGTATAACGTTCTTCTGTATTCCAGGTTGACAGACTGAAGCTAACGCAGCACCTGAATTTATGGAGATTACTAAGAAACAAGAGTTACTTTAGCTATAACATTGGACTATTTAAATGTCTTCGATGCTTCGTCTTCGAGCCATCTTGAGGTTAGTTAATGTCATTTTAAATTAGTTGACTTACATTTTTGTTATATTTGAGTTTGTTAAAGTGATAATCTGCCTGATGGTAAGCATGAGCGTAATCCAAGAGCGGTGGTTACCAAACTCTTTGCGAATACAGTCAATGTAACAAGTAACAATGCAACAACGCAGCATAGAGACCCACACTATGGCGGCCTATTGACGCAGAAGTACGTGTCAATAGGCCTCCGGTTTCGCACTAACCAATGAAACACGACCGCAAGAATGCTGTCATTTTAGGTTGGTATTCTGTAACAGGATAATACCGGTACAGTCGAGCGGGCCCGTTCCTTTCGTAAGTTCAAACCTTGAAGAAAAGAGCGTAATCCTTCTTAAAAGGCCGGCAATGCACTTGTGACGCCTCTTGTGTTGCTGGTGTCCATGTGTGGCGGTAATCGCTTATCATCAGGCGATACGTGTGCTCGTTTGCCTTCAGATCTCATAAAAAAAAACTTTCATGGACTTCAAATCATTATAGATCTATTCACTACAACATATACATGTCTCCCTTTAATGCATTCAGCAACGCAATGACACGAGATGCAAATTCATAATGTTTTGTTTTATTTATTTTCCCTGTATTTGTTCAACATTTATAATACTCACTGTCGGTAGGTGGAATTTTACATTTATCTAATGTCGAGGTTGTATTAATTTTAAGTATTTGAAAATAACTTGTCAGTTATTGTTTAAGAGTGAAAGATTTAAAGTGTAAAGTAACCATGAAAATAGTAATTTGTTAACATCGACGAATATTATATATAGGTATTAATATTAGTTCAATGTTTCTTAAACTTAAATTGTACAATGTTTGAATGGTGAAGTGAAAACATCATTATTATCATCATGATGAAAAGCATCATATCAAAATAAATAAATATTTCGTACTACTGACACGGACACCCTCGGGCAAGATAAGGCGCCGTACTACACACTACTTAAAATGGCCATCCGAGGCTTAACCGCCGACACCCCAGCGGAGGAGATCGCGGAGGTAGAGAAGACCCCAGCCACGAAGGCTTACGGCATCAACGAGGTTTTGTTTTTGCCTGGCGTAGTGATCGAGGCATGGAGGGGGAGTAAGGGGTCTTCGCAGTGCCATCGCTGCCAAGGCTTTCGCCACAGCTTTCTTAACTGCCACTGTCCTCTCGCCTGTGTTCGCTACGGAGGCGAACATCTGGCGCACGAGTGCCCCTGAAGCAAGAAAGACTTACATGCGGTACAAGAACAATAGCTTCGCTATGATTAGACAAAATATAAACATCACAATGGCGGACCAGTGTAGACTACCCAAAAAAAATTTAAATTATTATTAAATTGTGTGCTGATATTTGAATGGAATAGGCATGATTTAAATATAGCCACAGCTACATGTTTTGTTAAAAGAATTTCAATTAAAGAGTAAAAAAATAAAATCTATCACATCTGAAGCAGCAATTCTGTAAATAGTTGTCTATCAGATTCTTTTTTATAAGTTTGAGCGAATAATTAATTTTTATGATACAATCTTATTTTTACGTATGTGTAGGCGATATAGTAAAACGTATAATTTATTTGTTAATATTGTAAGGTAGATTTAAGGAGTCGTCCCGTTCTCGCCGCTTCGATCGGCACGTTTTTCTGTCGCTCTCTACTTTTAATCTTTTAGTTTGTAAAACGATCGTTTTCAATAATATAGTGTTGGCGAGCTTAAGACAGTGATATTTTCTTTTATTTTGATTTCCTGATCCATACAGTTGGTCAATTCGAACCAAATCTATAGTGATATTGTACCATACACCGAGAAGTAGGATGAGGGGATCAGTCAGAAAGGAGGCGGAAGCAATAGAGGTCGGTCTACAACTCAAGAGCTATCTATTCTACTACCTATTAAAGAGAAAGAAGTTACTGAAAACCATTTCAAACAAAATGTAAAATAGCGGTACGAAATGAAAAAATTGAAGGTAGTGATATAAAAACGGAACAACCGTTATTTGACGACAAAATGATGCCTGTAATGCCTCGGCAGTTCTCAAAGACTAAATCCAAGCGGTCTACATCTTCTTCAGTGATTGCACGAACAAAGAAGTTTGAATTGGAAGCGCCAGAGGCAATTGAAATGGAATTGATAGATAAACGTTTAACGGCAAACCTAGTGTAAATAGACGAGGAGTGTAGTGCGCGGTCTTACTACGCCAACAAGGAGGTGGAGTGGTTGGAGCGCAGCCATCGAGAAATATAAGTACAGCCCGTTCACGACAAGGGTCAGACAATAGACAAGGTCAAGGATAATGCCGGCACTAAAGGAACAGTTCAACTTCTGGCTAGCGCACTTGTATCTTACAGCCGCTTCTGCCAGCAATCATAACTCCAAACAACGCAAAAAGGCTTTTAGTGATGACTCCATGGAGTGGCTTCATTTTTAACGGGCTTGTGAAGAGACGACCAAGGTATGTAATTTCAAAAAGAATGAAAACTTGTGGCGCTTAAGGAAATGTCTGAAAGGATCTGCTCGCGAAGCTGTCACGGGCCTGCTGATAAGTGCAATGTCGCCTTAGACTAATATCCACACTTTACTGGACACGCATTTTAATAGATCTCGAGAAATTACATTCAGTGTCCCAAGAATATCTTTGTTAATATTGTAAGGTAGATTTAAAGAAAGGTTTCGTTACCGCCGCTGTGATCGGCACGTTTTTCTGTGGCTCTCTACTTTTAATCTCGCATTTTGTAAAACAGTAATTTTTAGTAATATAGTGTTAGCTTAAAACATGACCCATACGGTATGTATACATAATAGCATTAACGTCGGCTTCAACATGTGAAGCAATGCATTTAAGTTATCCAACGCTAGTTCTTATCGTGTTGATATCAATACTTATTATGTAAATATCGTTATTCTTAAGAAAAAAGAAAATTATTTAATAAAGTACATATTCTCCGATTAGTTCAGAAAAAAGATATTTGAATGGCAGCACTGTATGTAAATTGCAATTATTTTTTTATTTTTCGATAACAGCGTTATCTATAGACTTTGTTCTATGACAGCCAGAGTAATTGATTGATTGACTTATATACATTTTTTTTATAAATACATATATTTTCAGAAAATACCAATATTTATTTGGTACGACCTAGGAATCGAATCCGAACACAGCAGTCGCATACGCTTTACCAAGGCAGTCTAAAATGTAAGTACAAAATAAACTCTTTACCCACGAAAATATTCATTATTTTTTAACCGACTATCAAAAGAGGGTAATGTTTTTCGAGTATAAGTATGTACCTATAAATATTTCTTCACCCTAAACCCTAAACGGCTTGTCATAATTATACGTGAGTGGGGTCAATAGATTTGTCTTAATCGTGTCAGTGGCTAGCTAGGTACATCAAAATTAAATAAAAAGACATATTGAGGATTTTCAAGCCAAAAAGTAATCTTAAAAATATATTTTTAAAATATATCAAATGTGGCAACAATAATAGAATTTTTAACGGTGATTACGAATACACTTAAGTTCTATATTTAATATTGATATTGACACAGTCGGTTTTTTTTATAGATTGTTTTCTTTAACATTGTTGTAACGCGAAACCAAAGCTTTGTCCCTCGGTCTCCTTGAATGCTATTATTTATACATGCGTAAAAATCAAATTGTATCAATAAATAAATTGGTCACTTACAAAATATATTCTAGAAGACAATTATTTACAAATCTGATGCTTCACAGCGGTGTTTAATTTCTGTCATCCATCTACAACTTTGCTCTTGGATAATCATAGTTCTAAAAGATTAATTAATAATACTGATACTGACGTTGATATAAAACTTCATTTTAACTGCCTCGTTAGTGCAGTGGTAGCGTACGCGACTGCTGTCCATGAGGTCTCAGGTTTGAATCCTGGGTCGGACCAAATATTTGTATGTATGTTTTCTATGTATAATATGTATGTATTTACAAAAAAAAAGGTATTTATGTACTCATATCAGTTGTCTAGTACCCATTGTGTGTTAGATGTCCAAAATATTTATTATTTCTTATTATTATTATTACCACATATAAGACATTTAGTACAAAAGAATTCAATTTCTGTAAATTATGTTAATAATGAAGTCATGTTTCAGATTTGTTTAAAAAGGAATTTACAAAATCAAAACGCAATTATTTTGTTAAAAAATTAAATTAATTGTAATAAGTAAACTCTAATACTAAAATATAACTGTGTTGTGTATCAACTGTTTGTTGTTTATAGGTAATAGAGACCNAAAAAAAAATCAAATGTGGCAACAATAATAGAATTTTTAACGGTGATTACGAATACACTTAAGTTCTATATATAATATTGATATTGACACAGTCGGTTTTTTTTATAGATTGTTTTCTTTAACATTGTTGTAACGCGAAACCAAAGCTTTGTCCCTCGGTCTCCTTGAATGCTGTTATTTATACATGCGTAAAAATCAAATTGTATCAATAAATAAATTGGTCACTTACAAAATATATTCTAGAAGACAATTATTTACAAATCTGATGCTTCACAGCGGTGTTTAATTTCTTCTATATAAATTATTTTAATAAAAAATGTACCGCTATTTCATTAATCATATTTATTCCACAATGTAAAATATGTTAATTTTCTTTCTCGATTTTTATGGGTAAATTTTTATAGACAGTAAACACTAGGTAGTAAAACACTGATGTTTATGCTTTGTCTTTATCTAATCATAGTTGTAGAATGACATGGTGTGTTGCATCCCTAATAGTAACTGTGTTATGCACTTATGCTATGCACGTGTGTTGTAGTGTCAAATGGGAATATAATATGGCTGTAACTACAAGCATTGATTTTCTTCATTCAAATTTAATCTAGATACATCCTGTTATTATACAAATATCAACAAACGCTTTCACTGCGCAACCAGTGGAGAAACTTAAAAGGTACGCATACAAATGATCTTAAGCGTGATCAAAACTCGTGTCTATATCGAACAAAAGTCAACAAGAGATGTTTTACCGCGTCTCGCACCCGAAACAAATTTTAACAATTGGAAATTCAGAGTGAAGATAGCTCTTGAGGAAAGGCAATTATTATGTAACAGAAAATAGAAAGGATGAGAAGAAGCCAGAAGACTTTTAAAGAAAATGATGCCAATGCCGAACACGTGCTTGTACAATGTCTTTCAGATAGATATTTTGAAATAGCAAAGAAGTCGCAAACTGCAAAGGAAATAAGTCGGAAAATACATTTGAAAAGAAGGTATTTTCAATAATTTGAAAATGTGAAAGAAATAATAACTTGACTTTAAAATGTAATCATTAAAATGTGAAAGTACGGAAAAACGACAAGACTTCTTCTTAACATTTGATAGATTGTTGAATGAGTTGAAAGCAGCTGGAAGTGTAGTAGAAATATGGACATAATTTGCTACCTGCTATCTTCTATGCCAGCATAGTACAACAATGTAATAACAATCATAGAAACTATGTCCAAAGAAAAGACAATTCCTGAAATGCCAAAATCTAACAACTGCTACACCTGCGGAACATCAGGACACAAATCTTATGAGTGCAGGAGTGGATAAAAGAAAAGAGGACAAGGCTGGTGAGGCAGCACCAGAGGTACCACAATTGCACAACATATAGTAAAACAACAATATTGAGGACTGGGACAACAACGAGGAAGAGGCAGTGGTTGTGGATAACAAACAGAAACAACACGGTCAAGATCAATGTACTACCGCAACAGAACAGGTGAATCCATTTTCTTTCATCATTTATGAGTATATTTTCTGTTAATGAATAAACTGAGGACAGTAGATTCAGTATAGATTCTGGCGTATCTTAAAATCTTATTATGGAAAAGTATGAGTAATATTAAAAACTCAGAAACTAAAATTTATGTAGCCAATGCTCAGTATTTAATGTCAAATAATAAAAATAACTTAAATGTATTTTACAATAATAATCCTAATAAAATTGAAGCATTAATTGTAGGGCTTATTTTACTTGCATTACTCGAAAAGTATTTCATAAGGATGCAGTATCAATTTCAAATGGTAATTCTACAATGTATGTGAATATGTGTGGTAGTTTGTATGTAAGATATCTGACATTCGGTAATATAAATGATTGTAATATTGCAAATAATGATGACCTGTGGCACAGACAGTTGGGCCATGCAAATAGAAAACACCTAAAACTCATAATTACCTAGCTCAAAAAAACTTGTGGACCATGTCTAGAAGGAAAATAAACAAGCCTTACATTAACACATGTACCGGAGCCAAGATATATAGGAGAACTCATAGAAGCGACTATGGAGGAGAATTTAAGAATGAAAACTTGAATCCAACTAATATATCCAATTAAAGTATCAGAAAAGATGAATAGGACCATATACAATAAAAAAAATTATAAGGAAAAATGACCAAATGAAAATGTAGCAAACAGAAATGATAACAAGAATATTAAACAAATTTGGAATGCAAAAGGAATAAATATACTGATGGAGACAAACAAGAGTACAGAAGAGGAAGAGATTATTAACACACCATACAAGGAATTAATAGGTTGTTTGTTGTTTATGTCCATGAACAATCAATCTAATATAACATATGCTATGCCAACAATATCTTTATGGAAAGCAAGTAAGAGAGTATTAAGATATTTGAAAAGAACACCAGTTAAAGGATTGAATTACAGAAGAACGGCTGAAGAGAAGAATCTAGTAGCATATGGAGATGCAGACTGGGCAGCAGACAAAGTAGACAGGAAATGTACCAGTGGATGTGCAGTGTTCTACTGCGGAAGTCTAATACATTGGTTTTCAAAGAAGCAAACGTCAGTTACATTATCTACAGCGGAGGCAGAATATGTCGTTGCTGCTCTATCAGCATGTGGAATCTTAAAGGAATACTATAAGGTCTTGCATCTTTGCCATTAACATCTACAACTTTGCTCTTGGATAACCATAGTTCTAAAAGATTAATTAATAATACTGATACTGACGTTGATATAAAACTTCACTTTAACTGCCTTGTTGGCGCAGTGGTAGCGTAAGCGACTTCTGTCCATGAGGTCTCAGGTTTGAATCCTGGGTCGGACCAAATATTTGTATGTATGTTTTCTATGTATAATATGTATGTATTTACAAAAAAAAGGTATTTATGTACTCATATCAGTTGTCTAGTACCCATAATACAAGCTCCTCTTAGTTTGGGACTAGTTGGCATTGTGTGTTAGATGTCCAAAATATTTATTATTTCTTATTATTATTATTACCACATATAAGACATTTAGTACAAAAGAATTCAAATTCTGTAAATTATGTTAATAATGAAGTCAATGTTTCAGATTTGTTTAAAAAGGAATTACAAAATCAAAACGCAATTATTTTGTTAAAAAATTAAATTTATTGTAATAAGTAAACTCTAATACTAAAATGTAACTGTGTTGTGTATCAACTGTTTGTTGTTTATAGGTGATAGAGACCNACGAAGGCGATAGTCCACTTAGTTTTATCCTGAATGTAGAGGGGCGGGGGGGGAGGAGTCTTTTTCTCCGTTTGGGGTCCGTTGGGTGTCTGTGCTGACGAAGGCGATTTGGCCCTAGATGAGGTGGCCTGGCTCGCTGAGGCAGCCGACATCGGTTTGTCGGTCGGGCTGCCTTCGTTGTGTTTGGGGGCATTGCTCGGTCTCCCCTTGGTCTTACGTGATCGTTTCCTAGAGGAAATAACCGTGTAGTCCGAGTCGTTTTCCGACTCGGTGTCGGTGCTGGTCACGTCGGTCGAAACGCAACTTTCGGATTCTGATGTTACCTCCATCTCTTTGGGAGATGGAGGCGGAGATGGCGCTGCTGCTTGCGCTTCGTGGGCCGCAACGTTTGGAATTCTTCCCCCAAACTTGAGCTTAAGGAGGTTGTAAACCTCCTTATCTTGGAGGGCGTCCATGAGAAGGGCTTGAAGATCCTTTTTGTTTTTTTTTTGGCCCTAAAAGTCCTATTCCTAGCCCCGGGTGGGAGGCCCCGGAGGTGTGTAGGCGCGTGTAATCCTCCCAACCGGGATAGGTCGGGAGGTTTGTACTTATATTAGGTGTGCCCTAAGCTTGTTTCCCTTCGCCAGTCTCAATGTGCGAAGGGTTCCTAACAGCCCAGGTGTAGGGGTGGTATGGGTCTTGGAAGGCCGGCACACCCAGACTGACACCAGGGAATAGGATAGAAGGAGGAGGGAGGGGTGGGAGGGCGATAGCTAAGCTCGACTAGGAGTCCCCCCAAGGCCGAGTAATCTAGTCCCAGCCGACTTGGATTTACCCTGAAGGGGCAGAGCCGACGGGTCGGGTCACCGCCCACTTTTTTTCGTTAACAACGCAAGGTTTCCACCGAGTACCAGAAAAGGTTTTGCCCTGAAGGGTTACAAGGACTTGTCTTTAGTTACTTTGAAACACGCGCTACGTCTTTGGCTCCGTCTAGTTAACGAGCGTATTTGGAATACGACGTTACTTAAACGAGCCCAGGCGGTGCACGGAGTGCCGCGTAATAATTTTTCGTGTTCTGAAAAGAACACTACTTAGTTATATTACGCAGCCCCTGATTGCATTTGTATCGTAGCTGTATCGGCGGCNTAGAGACCTTAATTATTGAAAAGTAAATCTTGTTTATTGTAGTAATGCATGTGTTTAAACAGAGTCAAAGTTCAAGTTTGTTTAAAATTGCATGTATAATGGTGGAGTAATATTCAAATCAAACATATATATATATATATATATATATATATACATACATTTACATATATAATTAAATTTAAGAATTTTTCTGAAAATTGAGGTAATTTGAGGTGGTGTGTAAAATGACATGTTGCATCCCTAATAGCAGCTGTGTCTGTGCCCCAATCATTGTTATTGCACTATGCCCGTGTGTTGTTATGTCAAAAAGAGTAAAAAATATGGCTGTAACTCAAAGCCTTGGTTTTCTACAATCAAATTTAATCTAAATACAACCTGTTATTTTACAATTACCAGCAATAGCAATGTTCGTGTTTTTGTAACGCGTGTAATTGAGACATGCATATCTATGTTAACTTTCAAATGCTTAATGGTTTTAAAGCTACTTTGCATCTTCATAGTTTATGATTGTTACATTTTTTGCGACGTGTAGTAATTGCATTGGCTAATGTTGAAATATTCATTTTTATAAATTATCTTCAACGACTATTATAGTAGTGACTCAAATTGTAATTATTTATTATTTAGGATTCCACCCCAAAGGGTAAAACGGGACCCTACTACTAGTATTAGGGTCCCGTTTGGGACGAACAGACAGCCAGAAAAACGGAACCGAATTCCTAGGACTTGGGTTCCGTTTTTCTGGCTGTCTGTTCATCCATCTGTGACCAGGCTATATCTCATGAACCGTGACAGACAGTTGTACAGTTGTATTAAAATAATCTATGGCATTTAAGATTGTTAATATTTTAAAAGAGACGATGGTCTCCGAGTTCTTTTCGTCCTTTCTTCTCAGGGCTAGTCCAGTTAGGAAAGGCCAAATTCATCTTCTCAAGAAAAGTTTAACTTGCAAGTGTTCATGTAACCTAATTACATAATAAGTGATTTCTTTTTATTAATTAGTTTTTGATAACGTATAATAAAGCATCACGTCAACCGAAGACGGTCCACTGCTAGGTATAGGCTTCTCCACAATACATAGGTATTGGCCAACTAGAAAATGCTGGCTTGTTTCAAGTTTGCTTGTCTTTGCTGTAATGTCTTTTGCACATCGTCGCCACACAGAGAGCAGAGTTTACAGACTACATTATTTAAGTCTTATTTGTACATTCCAGGTTGACAGACCTCCAGATAAAACTGAAATGAGGGAGTTCCGGAGAGAGGCGGACGAAGCATTAGACTTGTCAAATTGTTTGGATCCGTCTGCAGGCTTACCGAGGTAAGCGAATCATTTCGTCATCGGACCATCAGAAGATACAGCAGCGTCTGATTACTACGAATATGGTTATGTTTTAAATTATTCCTTCGACTTTGGTGTGCGTCTCTATTTAATATGTAGTCAGTAGGCAAAGCAATTGATCTATAGATATACTCCGTATCGCGAAAGAATTCAGACGCTGCGTCTGGGTCACTTCTCGTGACACGACGGGGTATATGTCATGTAATTTTAAAAGTTCAATTAGCATTTCGTGTTTTTGTATCAAATTACAGTAAGAAATTGACAGATTTTCATTGTTGCGTCAAAATTTTGGTCTATGATGTGGATTACACGAGAAGCCCGCCCACATGTTTGTAAATTTGTACGTTTTTTAACCGACTTCAACGAAGGTTTTCAATTCAACCGTATTTTCTTTGTGTTTGCGCATAGCTTCGTGGTTTATTAACCAATTTTGATTACTCTTCTTATGTTGGAATGGAAACCCGGCGGTGGTACCACGATAAAGAAAGAGGGGTCTGATGACATCCCAGAGAAATCGAGTAGAAACTTCGAAATTTGTAGGGGCGAGTAGCGCTTTTACGAATTTTTTTTTATTAAGTACTTAAAAGCACTACTATTTAATGGAGGTTTGGAGTCGATCTGAAAATGAAATCAAAAGGCAGGCAGTTACCTTGTGTTTGGGCTTCTTTTATTTGTATTGATGAGAACTTTACACCCAGAAGAGATGTAACTGTCGTTAGTGGTCAAACGGATTTAAGGTGCAAACACATTATAATAATACCTGTTTATTAAAAAATAATAGAATTAGGTATGAACAAGAATTAACATAAAATAAAATAGCTTATTTCACGCTTTTTGGAGTTACTATCCAAGGAGTTTACGTGGATGCTTTAGAAGTTTTTAATCAAATTAAAGTAAAGATATACGCGAAAGTTTGTATAAATGGATGTTGGTTACTCTTTCACGTAAAAACTACTCAACGGATTTGGATGAAATATTCTTGCAATCTTGCGATCCTTTGAAGTGAGGGTTTTTCCTTACGAGGACGGGGATGGGGGCGACTTGGCCCTAGAGGAGTCAGGGCGCGGCAAGGCAGCCGACATCGGTTTGTTAGTCGGTCTAGCTTCGTTGAGTTTGGGGGCCTTGCTGGGTCCCGCCTTCGGTTTTTTGGCTCGTGTCCTTGAGGAAACGACGGTGTTGTCGGAGTCGTTCTCCGTCGATGAATTTTCGGACTCGGTGTCGGTGCCTGTCGCCTCGGTAGTACCGGTGCTGCTGGATGCCTCCGGTTCGGTTTCCATCTCCTTTGGTGATGGAGCAATCGCTTCTGGTTTCCTTTCTATTTTGCCATGGGCTGAGATGTCCGGGATACTATCCCCGAATCTTTTCTTAAGGAGGGTAGATCTCCTTGTCGTTTAGGAGCCCTTCCACGAAGGCTCACAAGTTCTTCTCGGTAATCATGTTGACGTTGTTGGTACTGCGGGCGGAGTTGTATGTGCCTGCCTGCCTTCGCCAGTCTCAATGAGCGAAGGGTTCCTGGTAGCAGGTGCAGGGGTGGTGTGGGCCTTAGTAGGGCGGCACAACCAAACGAACACCGGGAAATAGGATTAAAGGAGGTAGGATGCCTGCCCTGAATTCATTGTAGTCCTTGGTTGTGAATTTGAAGCCTAGTCCGAATGGTCTGACATTGGGTTGGTGGCCTATCTTAGCAGCCAGTTGTGGAAGTGGTCCGTCCAGGTGCGGTAAGGAACCGCGGATCGAAAACGCCACGTATTTGGTTTTATGTACGTTTAGGCTTAATATATTGTCTTGTAACCACTTTTTAACCCTGTCAAATCCATTTTGAGCAAGCTGGAATGTTTCATTCCATGTTTTAGCAGCGAAGATGAAGGCAGTATTGTCTGCATATGAAATAATTTTGCCATTGAGTGAGGGTAGACATAAGAGATCGTTCATGTAAACGAGAAAGAGAGTTGGTCGCAATGTTAGGGTTTCTCCGAGATGGTTTAAGGAAGGTCTCCTGCACTGGCAAGATGTCGAGTTGGTGTACCCTGAGAAATTTGCCTAGCTCGTCGCATTGTTTTGCAATGCCGTTTGCATTGAAATACCCTAGTTTGAGTGATCGTGGTTGACTCTGCCTGTGGGTGTGTAATGCATTACTTTAAATGAGCCTAGTTTCTCGAGTCTGCTCGAGTACCTAACGGCGACGTTTAAGAGGGCGATGGGGTTTCCTTCCCTACCGTGATAGGCCTTGATGGCCCGACGGTTTTTGCCGCTGTGGATTCTTGGGAGGGCGGGGGGCCCTGAACTAACCTCACTGGCAAAGCGGGGAAGGCCTCTCCCGTCCTTCTGGGAGTGGCCCATGCGTTCCTAACGGGGGGGGGAGCTGGGCGAGGAGGCTGAGGGCCTTTCACCTTTGGGAGTTTAGGCTCGCGTGGGCAGCCTCGGTAGTTGGCGGGGTGACGCTTTTCAAGGTGTGTAGGTATGGAAAGAGATGTCTCTTTCCTTTAGAAGCCTTGTTAAGGCTCTGTGGTCACCCGAGGTGGCCACGGACACTTTGGGTTGTACGTGTGTACCCTGTTGGGTACTGGGGGCGTTGTGGTAGGAGATGCGTCGTTCGTTGCACCATTTTGAGACCACAGTCCATTTTGTTTTATCCTGAATGTAGAGGGGCGGGGGGGAGGAATCTTCTTCTCCGTTTGGGGTGATGACGTCTGTGCCGAGGAAGGTGATTTGGGCCTAGATGAGGTGGCCTGGCTCACTGAGGCTAAGCCCCAAGCTAATCTCCCTTCGCCAGTCTCAATGTGCGAAGGGTTCCTGGCTGCCCAGGTACTGTCAGGAACCCTAACTAACGCCTGGGTATGGGAATATAGGAGAAGAAAGGGTGGGTGGGTGCTAGCTAGGCTCGACTAGGAATCCACTCAAGGCCGAGTGATCTAGTCCCATCCGACTTTTCCTTTACTCTGAATAGGCGAAGCGGACGGGTTGGGTCACCGCCCACTCGGTTTGGTTAGCACCGCTAGGTTTCTACAGAGGACCAGAAAAGGTTTTGCCCTGAAGGGGTCCAAAGACTTGTCTTTAGTTCCGTCGAAACACGCGTTACGTCTCTGGCTTGCGTCTATTTAACGAGACAGTATGGGTCTCTGGTGCTGGAGGCTTTGAGGGCCAAAAAGGCTTTGCCTTTGCGGGTTCCGGGGGAGGGGGCGAGGCTGGAGCCTGACCTGCCTTCACTGGCAGAGACGGGAAGACTTCTTCCGTCCTTCTGGGCGTGGCCCATGCGTTTGCCCGGGGAGGAGGGGCTGGGCGCAGAGGCTTAGGGTCTTTCGCCTTGGGGTTATTAGGCGAGTATTATCTCTGTAGTTGGCAGGATTGCCTGTTTCACCGCAAAGGACGCACGCGACTAGCTCATTGCATTGGGCCCTATCTTTAGGTCTTTTTCAGTCGGCTGTGGCGTGATCCTCCAGGCATTTGACGCACCTGGGACGAGCGAAACAGTCGCATGCCGAGTGGCCATAGAGTTGGCACCGGTGGCACTGTGAGGTCGCAGGATAGCCGGCAGACGTAAGACACGTTGAAAATGTCTCTCCCCTTGGTGGTGTCGTCCAACGATACTATTACCATATCGTAGGTGTCTTGTGTTCGGCCCTTATGCGTACGGTGTACCTCTTGTACGGGGTACCCTTGGTCTAGCAGGGACTGTTTGATATCAGACGGGAAGAGTTCCCTGGGAACGTTGCGGATTACTACTCGCAACTGCTTGTCTTCAGGAAGAGTGTAAGTTTGGAAAGATACTTCTCTTTTCTTGAAGAGCCTTGTCAGAGCTCTGTGATCACCTGAGGTGGCCACGGAAACTTTACTACCCTGTTGGGTACTGCAGGCGGAGTGATATGTGATACGGCGCTCGTTGCACCAAGTGGATACCACAGTCCACTTGATCTTGTCTTGGATGTACCTACAAGGGCGGAGGGGGGGATCTTGCGATCATTTGAAGGGAGGGTTTTTCCTGACGGGGACGTGGATGGAGGTGATTTTAATCTAAGTCTAGCCTCGTTGGGTTTGGGGGCCTTGCTGGGTCCTGCCTTAGGTTTTTTCCTTCATTTTCTTGACGTAACTGCGGTGAAGTCCGAGTCGTTCTCCGTTGAGGAATTTTCGGACTCGTTGTCGGTCGCTTCGGTAGTACCGGCGCTGCTGGATGCCTCCGGTTCGGTTTCCATCTCCTTCGTTGATGGAGGAGTCGCTTTTGGCATCCTTTCCAAGTTCTCATGGGCTGGGATATCTGGGATACTATCCCCGAATCTTCTCTTAAGGAGAGTGTATATCTCCTTATCATTGAGTAGGCCTTCCACGAAGGCTTGCAGGTCCTTAACGGTATTCATTATGGCGGTACCACTGCAACTATTGCTTCCGTAGTCCCTGGGCGGGAGGACCCGGGGGTGTGTTGTTTGTTTTTTAAGTGAGCCCTAAACTTAGACAGGGATGGGGGCGACTTGGATCTAGACGGGTCAGAGGGTCGCGCAAGGCAGTCGACATCGGTTTGTCGGTCGGTTTAGCCTCGTTGGGTTTGGGGGCCTTGCTGGGTCCCGCCTTCGGTTTCAATTGCCCATTGCCCAGCCGAATAGTGCCCTGAGATCGTCCCCTAGCGCGTGACAATTGGTGGCTGAGCTTGGTGATATATACGTGCAGACAATTGTGATGGGTTGGCGTCCGGTCATGCCCAGTCGGCAGACAGAAGCCTCGATGCACGCCAACGAGGGCGGATCTATAGGAATGCAGTGCAGTGACCATTTGTAGTAGATGAGAGTACCCCCTAAGGGGAAGTTCTGCCTATCATTGCGTACCATATCGTTATAATAATAATAATAATATTTATTGATCCATACAAAAATTAACAAATTGATAATTTTTATAAAATCTTAAAAATACATGATTACAATGTACCAATTGTGTCTTATTAGCTTCCGCTGCTGAACTGGGTTAAAAACCTGTGCTTCAGCATACGGCGCCTCTACTCGTCGGTCATGTACAATAACTTCAGTTTATAATATAGTGCCAGTACATAATTTTATTTATTTATTATAAATTTAAATCTATTTGGCGATGAAAAAAAATAATAAAAGAAAACAATTCTTTAAAACTAAAATAACGTGTCTATTGGTCCTCTGGGTGTGTTAAGTGCAGTGATGAATGGGTGTGTGTCAGAGGGTGAGTGAAAGTTAGTAGTAGGTGTAATGAGAAAGTAGAACTGCACTTAAAACCTTTTAGCTCCTAACTATTGCAGAATAGTTAGTAGTATGTCTGTTTCATCATAAGACAGGCTTACCAACCACTGTGACACACTTTTATAAGATTTTGTTTATTTAGACGATAGATAAAAAAAAAATATTTTATTATATATATAAGAACCTAAGAATGGGAAAAATCTACGCATAGATGATGTTTTTGACCGCGCCCACCCCACACAAACTGTGCGATTTCTCCGTTTTCTGTTTGATTTAGAATCATACTGTGATAAAGCGCTTTGTTTAATCAGAACATTTATAATAAAAAGTTGTCTCACTGAAAGAACCTGGCAGTATTCGTTGAGCTGGTTTGAGGGGTATCGAAATGGCTTAAAAGTAGACAATTTGAGAATAGTTCTTTGAGCAACCTCAAGTCGCCTAAGAATAGTTTTAGATGCCCCGCCCCAGGAGGAGATATAGTAAGTAACCAAAGATTGGACTAAGGGAAAGTAAATCTGTTTAAGGACTGCAGGAGTGGTTAAATATCTCAACGTTTTAAAGACGTAGTTAATTTACGTATTCTTTTAATTAATGCCATAATGTGCATTTTGAAGTTAAGATTTTCATCAATCGTAACGCCTAAGTATTTAATTTCTTTGGTACGTTCTAAAAGTTTACAAGCGCATGTGATGTTTTGCGAAATACTAGAATTACATTCATGACCGACAACACTTAAAGTAGTTCGGTAAGGAACCGCGGATCGAAAACGCCACGTATTTGGTTCTATGTACGTTTAAGCTTAATATATTGTCTTGTAACCACTTTTTAACCCTGTCAAATCCATTTTGAGCAAGCTGGAATGTTTCATTCCATGTTTTAGCAGCGAAGATGAAGGCAGTATTGTCTGCATATGAAATAATTTTGCCATTGAGTGAGGGTAGACAAAAGAGATCGTTCATGTTAACGAGAAAGAGAGTTGGTCGCAATGTTAGGGTTTCTCCGAGATGGTTTAAGGAAGGTCTCCTGCACTAGCAAGATGTCGAGTTGGTGTACCCTGAGAAATTTGCCTAGCTCGTCGCATTGTTTTGCAATGCCGTTTGCATTGAAATACCCTAGTTTGAGTGATCGTGGTTGACTCTGCCTGTGGGTGTGTAATGCATTACTTTAAAGGAGCTGGGCGAGGAGGCTTAGGGCCTTTCACCTTTGGGAGTTTAGGCTCGCGTGGGCAGCCTCGGTAGTTGGCGGGGTGACCCTTTTCCCCGCATAAGACACAAGCAACAGCCTCCGTACATTGTGTCGTATCTTTAGGCTTTTGCAGTCGGCCGTGGCGTGGTCTTCCAGGCACTTGACGCACCTGGGGCGGTCGAAACAGTTCCGCGCTGCGTGGCCATATAGTTGGCATCGGTGACATTGGGAAGGGCCTGTTCTGCGGCGAGGCGGTTCAATGGCTATACCCGACAGCCCGCAGACGGATGACATCTTAAAGATGTCTCTCCCTGCACTGCTGTCGTCCAGCGAGACAATCACCATGTCATAGGTGAGCTGGGACTTGCCTTTGTGCATACGGTGGACTTCATGCACTGGGTAGCCTTGGTGGGTGATCGACTTCTTGATCTCCGTTGGAGAGAGTTCCCTGGGAACAGTACGGATTACCACCCGTAACAGTTTTTCCTCAGAGAGTGTGTAGGTATGGAAAGAGATGTCTCTTTCCTTTAGAAGCCTTGTTAAGGCTCTGTGGTCACCCGAGGTGGCCACGGACTCTTTGATACCCTGTTGGGTACTGGGGGCGTTGTGGTGATGCGACGTTCGTTGCACCACTTTGAGACCACAGTCCACTTAGTTTTATCCTGAATGTAGAGGGGCGGGGGGGGAGGAGTCTTTTTCTCTGTTTGCGGTTCATTGGGTGTCTGTGCTGACGAAGGCGATAGTCCACTTAGTTTTATCCTGAATGTAGAGGAGTCTTTTTCTCCGTTTGGGGTCCGTTGGGTGTCTGTGCTGACGAAGGCGATTTGGGCCTAGATGAGGTGGCCTGGCTCGCTGAGGCAGCCGACATCGGTTTGTCGGTCGGGCTGCCTTCGTTGTGTTTGGGGGCCTTGCTCGGTCTCCCCTTGGTCTTACGTGATCGTTTCCTAGAGGAAATAACCGTGTAGTCCGAGTCGTTTTCCGACTCGGTGTCGGTGCTGGTCACGTCGGTCGAAACGCAACTTTCGGATTCTGATGTTACCTCCATCTCTTTGGGAGATGGAGGCGGAGATGGCGCTGCTGCTTGCGCTTCGTGGGCCGCAACGTTTGGAATTCTTCCCCCAAACTTGAGCTTAAGGAGGTTGTAAACCTCCTTATCTTGGAGGGCGTCCATGAGAAGGGCTTGAAGATCCTTTTTGTTTTTTTTTTGGCCCTAAAAGTCCTATTCCTAGCCCCGGGTGGGAGGCCCCGGAGGTGTGTAGGCGCGTGTAATCCTCCCAACCGGGATAGGTCGGGAGGTTTGTACTTATATTAGGTGTGCCCTAAGCTTGTTTCCCTTCGCCAGTCTCAATGTGCGAAGGGTTCCTAACAGCCCAGGTGTAGGGGTGGTATGGGTCTTGGAAGGCCGGCACACCCAGACTGACACCAGGGAATAGGATAGAAGGAGGAGGGAGGGGTGGGAGGGCGATAGCTAAGCTCGACTAGGAGTCCCCCCAAGGCCGAGTAATCTAGTCCCAGCCGACTTGGATTTACCCTGAAGGGGCAGAGCCGACGGGTCGGGTCACCGCCCACTTTTTTTCGTTAACAACGCAAGGTTTCCACCGAGTACCAGAAAAGGTTTTGCCCTGAAGGGTTACAAGGACTTGTCTTTAGTTACTTTGAAACACGCGCTACGTCTTTGGCTCCGTCTAGTTAACGAGCGTATTTGGAATACGACGTTACTTAAACGAGCCCAGGCGGTGCACGGAGTGCCGCGTAATAATTTTTCGTGTTCTGAAAAGAACACTACTTAGTTATATTACGCAGCCCCTGATTGCATTTGTATCGTAGCTGTATCGGCGGCACTGGTTTTTTGCGCGTCCCGAGCCCACGGCCGGGTCCCAAGTCGGAGACGAGGGGTGCGGCGGGGCGCGGAACTGAGGTGCCGAGAGCGAGTCGCGTCGCGGCGAAGGGATGGCTCGCGTGGGTGCGCGGGGGCGCCGAGTCAGGCTCTGAGGGCAGGGGCGTCGCGCCGGGCTTGTAGCGCTTGGCGAGATGGTTCGGAGAGCGAAACGTCCGATCGGGATGACGGAAGGAATCGGGGTGAACGCCTGAATCTCGCCCATAGACGGAATCTGAGTGCTCTGTTTATATTTCGCTATCGCCTTTATTTTAAATTGTTACTTCTTATATCGTTTCATATATTTTACAATAGTTTATTCTCGCCTTCTTTTCTTTATTTATTTCTGTTCGTGTTTAAGTGTTTCTCATGTGGCTGTAACTTCTGAACTGTGGCTGAAAATGTAACTCTTATTCGTTTGTTTGTGTAACTCTTACTTTGAAAACTTTTAGTGCGGACTTTTACTTACGCACACGACCTAGTGGAAATAAAAATTTCCTCGCACAACATTTCGTCCTTTGTAGGAATATTGTTTGTTGACTTTGCGATATCAACTTCTTCGTATTCCCAAAAACGTTTGATTTTGTCATCAACTGAATTAGAAAATGCACTACATATTATATTATTTGAGTGTTTATTTTGAGAATGTCCATTTAGGCACACAACGCGCCCGAAATAATCCATCCCAAATGCGTATTTCGCAAGTAAGGCCCACTCGGTAAATGAATTAGACCTTCCTGTAATAAACTCCAAAATACGTCAGCTCCAATCGATGTCTCCTGGTATGTGTAATCTGGGTCAGCTAGTGTAACGTTATGCGGAATTTGTAATAACCTAACATCAACGTAAGTATTCGGTAAACGAAAGGTAATTTGAGGTAACACGGAATAGTGTATTTGTATTNGGCAAGATTGCGATGCGCTAATTGTAGATTTTATGAATTAATCGTTAATATTCTTGTGACCTTGGGCTTGCACCATTTCCAAAACGTCTGAACGAACCTATAAAAATTGTAATAAGTCGTTTGAGGTAACTTTGGAATCTTTAAAAATTGAATGTATTTTTATTCTCTACATGTATTTGTATCTAATTTAGTGACTATCAAATAAATAACCAGTAAGTCCCAGTATTCTGTGGGCTTACCTATTATTTTGTTTTGTTTGTTTTTCAATACAGAATCAATAAGTTTTCTCATTTGAATAGGTGATTCTTTTGTTATTGTATGTAAAGAAAAAACAGATTTATATTGATGCTAATTATTAATTTATTATTATCGTATCTATTGGTAAAAAAATAAAAGTTGTAATAATAACATAGGATAAGAACGATATGATGCAGCATTGTATATTTACAGGAAATAAACAGGCTTTTTTTTATTTTTTATCTTTTATTTTATTGGTCAAGTCTCACATTACCTGATAATTATCTCGACTAAATTCTAACGATTTTATAACAAGCAAAGCACTCCCCTTCAATGAAGAACGTAAATAAAGAAATTTTTGAATTGGATTTATTTCTGTCGGGGAACTCCAGCCAGTTTTCAAATGAACCATCGAAGAAGGGAAACGCAATTATAGCCAATTTAATTATGCTGTTTGTATTATGGGAACATTTGTTGGATATAATTTCACGTTTGTTAGAAATACATTTAGCACTCACATAAAAATACGACAAGCCGCTTAGACTGTAAGGCGTGCCAAAGAAATATACATACATACATACACTTGAAAAACATAACCCTACTTCTTTCGCAGTCGGCTATAAAATAAACTCAATATGTAGTAGCAAATCGACTGCATATAATATGCATATGAAAATATATGCACTACTTAAATAAAGAGCAACTTTTAATTTTTTTCTGTCATTTTGTCAGTTTCGGTTAATGTCTGAAACAGATGGACCGATTTTGATGGGATTTGATTTAGTTGATTAAGGAGTAACTTAGGCTTTTTTAGTTTTATGTAAGCCTACTATGTGAAGTGATATAGTGGTAAAAAAATGGAGAAAACGGCTTCCAAAATAGCACTTCACTGTACGGTTGGCCTAGTGGCTTTCTACTGCGCCAAGTGTCGTGGAATCGAAACTCCACATGAATTGTTGTCCTGAGTCTGGGTGTTCTTTGTGTCCGTTTCAAGAATGTTTATAAAATCCCCAGACACAAGTTTACTTCAGATTAGTTGCGCCTACAATGACATCGGCGGGTGACGCCGCGGGGAGCTTCTAGTTTATAATATTAGTATGTAAGTAAGTATTTCGCAGGCTGTGCTTTTTATTTTGTCTCATTTGAATGTTAGTACCCACGTCTAAGAATTTATATGTAATTGTTATTATTTGTACTACGATTATNAACCAACCCGCACTTGGCCAGCGTGGGGACGTATGGCCTTAACCCTCTCCTGAGAGGAGACCCAAGCCCAGTAGTGGGACATTATGGGTTGTTGATGATGATGATGTACTACGATTATTATAGTACTGATATTTCCTACTTATATTTAGTTTTAACTGTGTATCTAGGTATAGTTTATTTTTTTGGTTTTCTTATAATTGTTAACCTTATGTCAAAACGAAGCATTGTCTGCTGTTAGAGTTGTGTACGCTTGTAAATGGACGGCAGGTTTACTGTACTGTACTGTTAACTGTTCATTTTGTATTTTTTCACTCTATCTATTGAACGAATTAAAATATAAATACATACCTATATACTTCTTTCACAAATATAGACCCGAACTTCTATACAAATATTCGCAGGTCAGACAAACACTCTGCGGGACCCGAGAATCGAACCATAGACCTCATGGGCACAGAAATCGCAAACGTTACCACTGCGTCACTATAACATAAATTCTTTCATATAGTGTTCTTATAAAAGGACATACGGCAGGTTTGTATGGGATCTTTATACTTCCTTACGTATCTCATGGTAGGGATTGTATTTATAATAATTTGGCTGCTAATATCCTCGACAATAACATTTAAGATTTCCAGATTTTAACAACATTACGTTTAAAAGTAAATTCAAGTTTGTAGATTATAATAAAACTAGTTTTCTCTTGCAATAAATAAAAGCTATCCTATGTCATTTCTAATACCTCCAAGAAGATGTGCACAAAGTTTCATGATGATCGGGTCAGTAGTTTTCGCCTTTTATTTGTTTTTTTTTTTTATCTCGTGCGGAAATCCCCTCTGATATCACCTCCTAGTGGCATGTTGGACTCGAACCGACTAAAACCGCACGCCATCGCGGGTACTAGGAGCCGGGGAACCAGGTACATCCTAGGAAGGAAAACCCTGGAACTCCGACGTACCTCGGCCCACTTACGGTTTCTAGATGGCCCCCTCCTGTGTGGAAGCCCCGATCTTTCCGTTGCTGCCCCAAAAGGTAAGGCGCGAGAGCTGCGAAACACGTGCACCCCGCACCCGAGCCTGCTTGTGCTGGCTGGGGCGAAGTAGTTTTCGCCTGAGCGCGTAACGAACGAATTTACATTCACATTTATATATTTAGGAACATGGAAGGATCACAAATGAGTTGTCATTGCTGCCTACGAGATGGCGTAATATAATATTTTTGAAATCAAAATTATTCCTATATAATTTTCATGATCCAATATTAAAATATTGCTCTTTTTATTACACTTCGAAAAAAGAGGAGGTTCTTAATTCGACTGTTTGTTTTTGTCATGTTTGTTCCCTAAAAACTTTTGACTGGTTGAACCGATTTTGACGATTCTTTTTTTATTTAAAAGCTAAAGCCTACCCAATGGTCCCATCTTAATCTGGCCCATATCTGGTAGTTATATTTTTTGTTATAAATGTTAAAATCAAATTCATTCGTCTACGGTTTTCATGATACATTAATAAAAAGTTGCTCTTTACTAAATACATCATCAGTAAGCCCAGTTATAATGTTATCATCAATGTGACACACAGCGCCATCTAGCTTTCAGACTAAGTAGACATTAAGCATGTTGTATCTAGAACACGTAGGAATGGAGATCGTTTTTTGTTTTTGCGAAAGACGGTCTCCATTTCATGTCATCCACATTTTTTATATTTTTTATCATTAATTCCATCACGACGAAGACTTAGAATTGAAGACTTGAAATACTTGACATTGGCAGAAATAGCTGATCCGGCTGATTGCCATTCATCAAAAGAAGAAGTAGAACACGTAAGAATGCATTTTGTTTTTTTTATTGAATACGCAAACGTGCTAATGTAGCGCTTGATAGTAAGCGATTACCGCCGCTCACGGACACCCGCAACACGAGAGGCGTCACAATTGTGTTGTAGTGGCATTTTAAGGAGTTCGCTGTATTCTTGTAGGTTTGAAGGATGGTCCGAAAATATCGTAGTCAGTTGTACCGTATGAGGAAAAAAAATTTTTTTTGATTTATTTGTTAAATAGTAGTATACTAAGTGTAAAGTACTGTACCAAATATTATTTACGTATTGAATGATTTTTTGTGTAAAAGGTGGTTTCGATAGTGTCAGATAACTAAACTAAATGACAACATCAATATGTAACGATGCGAGTAGTTTTGCTATTGTCCGGTAGATGGACATGAGCAAACTTATTAGGGCATTTCTTCTTTGTATTTGCTTCGTGCCTTATACCGACCCGCCCAGCCGAACGTAGCTTTAGCTCACTATGTACATAGTGGGCTAATGCTACGTTGGGCTCCTATTAAACTCTTAAGGTGTGCGTTATAAAATTGTAGTGTCTGTTTGTACACTTCGATGTTCTCCTAGCCGATTACGGCAATGTTAACAAAATGGGATTTGGTCCAGCCTAATCACGTAAAATACCTAATGCCCGCATTTGTTCTAATAAATACGACTCATGTCTAGCGCTGCTACCAGTTGTTTTTTTAAAATTAAGAACGTTCCACATTTTCATAAAGCTGGTTTGTCGTGGACAAGTTAGGCCAGCTTATAACAAGATACTCTGCTTCAGTCTTCAGAAGTTGACGATTCAAATGAAAAATTTGGAGATTCAATTAACCTTATAGTGTCTGTTCTCATTTAGCCGAGTGTAACGTTATCGAATTCGATAAATGCCACGATATGTATAATATTTAATTGTAATGGTAAGCTACGGAGCCCTCTATTGACAGTTTCATACAACACCAGTGCCACTTAGTTTACTGATAGTCCCGTGCCAAATGGTTACGCCACTCCTCACTAGATGTCACGAACAGCAAATTTTTCGAAATAGTTACTTCTATTAGCCGCTGTTGACGCTTCAAAGCTGACAAAATTCAAATGTTATTAAAAAATAAATTACCGGGAGCGGTTTTTGTTTTGTTTCGAATTACGGGCACCATTTCACGTCGTCCACATTATTTATTTTTTGTAAAAATGTGAATGACATGAAATGGAGACGATAGACTCGAAGACTTAGAATTGATGACTTTAAATACTTGGCATCGGCTAAGTTGCAAAAATAGCTCATCGACTAGATGAAATTTAAAATTACGCTTTTTTCATATAAAGAGTTTCAAGAAAAAAAATCAACACGTGATGTGGGATACCGCAATTAGTGTTTACAAGTTATTGCACTGGTTTTAAACTTATTTGAACACTGACTGTAAGTTTCTATTACTTCCCTTCTATTCTTTCTTCAAACCTATTTTTTACCAATTTAAAAACGGAACTCACGGGTATTATGAGGCGCTCATAGCCCAGTTGCACTCGGTGATTAGAAACAATCTGCGAGGGCAAGCAACGACATCGCGGTCAGTACCTGGATGGCTGACCGCTGGTGGCATGTTACCATGAGCGTCTCCGTGATTCGGAGGTCACGCTAAGCAGTCGGTCCCGGTTGTTATCATAGGATAACAGTCGTGAACCTTAGTTGGATACCTTCGGGCGGCTTAAAAAACATTCAGCGGTAAGATTACGTAGCCACAACGTTGTCTTGCCAGTCCCCAACCCGCACTTGGCCAGCGTGGGGACGTATGGCCTTAACCCTCTCCTGAGAGGAGACCCGAGCCCAGCATTGGGACATTATGGGTTAATGATGACTCACGGGTAGTCAATGTTTACAAGATGAGCGCCATCTAGCGGTTTCTAAACAGTCACTATTCGCGCAGGTACCCGAGTTGTTATGATTACAATGAAGTACCCCGAGTTCCTTTTAATTACAATTCAATGTTTCTCACTACCATATAGGTCTTAAACAACATTTTTTTCTGAGCAAACTAGTTTTTTATTAGTTGATATAAAATAATTGTAACTTATGAATATAAACTAACAACAAGTGAATTACAATAATGTGTGGTTATTAATAAAATTAACCTTAACCCATTACTTACTAGCCGACTGCGAAAGAAGGAGGGTTATGTTTTTTATTTGTATGTATGTATGTATGTAGATTTCTTTGGCACGTCCTAGAACCAAAACGGCTTGTCGTATTTTTATAAAAGTAGTGTCAATAGATTCGTCTTAGTCGTGAGAGTGACACTGGGTACATCAAAATTAAAAAATATGTTCTTTTCAGTTCTTCAGTGACTTTAATAAAGATGGTAGATATTGACGCAGTCGGTTTTTTTAAATAATTTGTTATCTTTTTTCAATTATCTCAATCACAACATGTATCAAGGAGAGGGCACTGACTTCTGTAACACAGATTTTTACCGAACTCAGAAGACTTCATAGGAATTATGTAAAAAAATTAGTGAATATCTATAAGTTATTATTATTATTAATATCTTAGCTGTATTCTTCTTATAGATAGCGTAAAGGTACACATTACACATTTTGGAAACTGGAAGTTATGGATCGACACAGGCAGAGAGTAGATTTAGGTGTTTTCACCTTGACCATACAGTACATCTGTGGCATCTGTTTGTGTCGGTCTATGGTTTATATCAGTAGCTACAATTTAACGTGCATTAATGTCACTTAGTGTCTTAATTGAATAAATGATTTTGAGTTTGAATTTAATTATAATAATTTTATTGAACGTTTACCATGTGAATGTTTCTGATTGTTTTGTAAAGTTTATATAAAACTACGACATCCGACATGTAGGGACTATTAAGTAAAGACGATCAGTTTTGTTTAAGCATCGGACGAGGAAGACGCAATCAAGTTGAGTATCTACGCATTTTATAATGTATCTAGCCGAGTTCCGCGGTGATACTCGCAGTTATTGTTGTACCGACAACCGAGTAGTAAAGCTAGTCTAAAATACCCTAATAATATCAGCTATCTGCACGTGAAAGACCCGTCAAAATTGGTCCAGCCGTTCCAGAGATTTGCTGGAAGAAACAGACAGACAGACCGACAGACAGACAAAGTTAGTAATATATGTCTATATTTGGGAAAAAAAGTATATAGGTATGTATTTATATTTTAATTTATTCAATAGATAGAGTGAAAAAATACAAAATGAACAGTTAACAGTACAGTACAGTAAACCTGCCGTCCAGTTACAAGCGTACATAACTCTCACAGCAGACAATGCTTCGTAATATACATAAGGTTAACAATTATAAGAAAACCAAAAAATAAACTATAACTAGAAACACAGTTAAAACTAAATATATGTAGGAAATATCAGTACTATTATAATCGTAGTACAAACAATAAAAATTAAATATAAATTCTTAGACGTGTGTACTTAACATTCAAATGAGACAAAACAAAAAGCACAGCCTGCGAAATGCTTACATGCTAATATTATAAACTAGAAGCTCCCCGCGGCGTCACCCGCCGTGTCGTTGTAGGCGCAACTAGTCTGAAGTAAAGCTAGTCGCTGGGGATTTTACAAACATTCTTGAAACGGACACAAAGAACACCCAGACACAGGACAATAATTTGTGGATCACCTAGTGTTGTGCTACGACCGCTTAACCCACTTTTTTTTTACCTGTGGAAACCCCCTCTGGCCTTCACCCCACCGGGGTTTGCGGCGGGGCGGTGTGTCGGAATCGAACCGACTAAAACCACACGGTGTGCCACTCTGCGCCTGAGACGGGAGAGATCCGGGAACCGCTTTCTTACGCCATCCGGACCCCTCCCAGCGCCTGCCCGCACTGAAGCCCATGATGCAGGGGTGACAGTTATCGGGGTAAGTGTGTGAGCAGTGGAATGCTCGCAGAGTCTTGTTGAGGGTGACGAAGTTCGAACCGTCGGCTAGGGAGACCCGTAGAAACGCTTTTGCCGCTGGCCGCCCGCGGCATAGAGAGGGGCCCAACCGCGGTTAACCACCCTGGGAGGCTGCCCCATCAGGTCGCACATAATCTGCGGAGTGGCTCGTCGTGCCGGTTGGTGACCGGACGGTGGGGCCAGGCGACCACTTCCGGGAGGGTACGGGGGCCCTTCCGTCCGAGGGTTCGGTCACCGTCATACCTCACCGTCGTGTGGCGATGCAGCATTCCGAGTCTCAGTTTTACACTGCCACGATGACTGTCATGCCTTTTACGTTCCCACTCCCCTCCCCATCTTACTAAATCATGGCAGCAAGGAAAAAGCACAAACGGAGTCGGGAGTCTCCAGAGTGGGATCGGTATAGGCGTACGTAGATTCGGCTCNGTATATCTCGCGATTGTGCAGGGTCTTGATATTCAATAGTCCACGACCCCCACACTTTCGCGGGATATACAATCTCATAACCGATGAACGTGGGTGGTGCATTCGAAATGCAGTCAGCAGTGTACGGACTCTCCTATCAAGGGCATCTAATTCGGTCTGAGTCCATCTAAGTATTCCAAAGGAATACATCAGAATCGGCATGACCCAACCATTGTAGGCTCGCACCTTGTTACCCCCTGATAAAAGACTTTTTAGTACTTTTTTCAGGCGGCCAAAGAAGCGTTCCTGCAACGTTTGCTTCATGTTAGATTCTGGTATTCCTAAGGACTGTGAAAAACCTAAATACTTGTAGGTTTCGGTAACAGACAGAGATCGAAGTTTTGTGGAATCTAAAAGCTCTACTCCTTTAGATTCCTCAATCACACCTTTCTTTACATACATGATTGTTATTATTATTATTATTATTTATTATTAAGCGGGGCGTGAAAAAGCTCTTGGATTCTGCACATGCTTTCCATCAGGCAGGGCAGAGTCATTTTCGCAGTTAAATATACAAAAAAAAAAATTACCTGATTATAATGTATGTACTAAAATAGTTGATTTGTTGTCTGATCGAACCAAATCCTATGGAGAAATTATAGTGAGTGCGATAGGAGTGGGCGTCCTTGGAAATAAGTGCAGCCGTGGGTTCTACAATCTAGAATATTGGTCGATCTAGACACTGATTAGGTCATTGTGGATAAAATTTAGCAAAATGCTTAGAGCATTTTTGGGGAAAGTGCTGGCGGAGGGGCTCGTGGCCGCTCTTTTTGAGTTGGATATTCTGTTACAATAGAGTTAGTGTTGTGTGAGAGGTGGACAGTGTGTGGGCTGTTGCCGCCTGAATTTTATTTTGTTGCAATGCCCAAAAGTTGGCGTGCAGAAAGAGAAACATCACTCGATGACACACTATTACACATACTGTACAACACTCTGATGTTAAATAATCTAACAAGCTAAAAATTAATCATTTTGACGGGTACACTGCTATTAAATTTTCATAGTAATAAAAACAAAAAAATGTGGGTACTCAACTTATCTACAACTCGACACGAAAATACGTCCACAGGTGCTAAGATATGCGATTCTCGTAATCACAAAACAGTTGGGAGCACTGTAGTGTTACCTATTTATTAAATAACCCTTCGTTCGCACGATCCTATTAGTGGTGTTATTTAATTTTAGACGAGTGAGATATTTTGGAGGATATGTTTTCGACTACTAAAAAGTATTACACGAGTTCGCATTCCCGATGTCTTTGGACAATTCATTTCAAAGTAAATAGAGAAGTACTTACATACGCGAGGTACTAAAATGTTGTCTTTTCTACAATGACTTCTGTTACTTACTTCATGTATCTTAGTAAAGCAACCGCGAATTCATAGTCTTAGTAAGTTATAAGCGTACAACTACAAAATCTGTGTAGTGTTTCATATTCATGTATTGTGTCTGTGTATATTTTAGGTGCAGGTGTCAGAAAATCACAATGAAACAGTATTTTGATAATCTTTTTCTGTGCAATTTGCAATTCCTTTAATTTATTTTGAAATACATAGATTGAAGAGAGTGCAGTAAAAATAATAATTTTTGTACTAAATATCAGTTTGATACGTGTGAACATTTACTAAAAGAGATCCAAAGAAATTTGAAGGACATCATCAGCGGGTTTATTACTAACAGGATTGTCGAAGAAAGTATATTCCTGTTTCTCGTTGGAAAAAGGAGTTCAATCGAGAAATCAACTGCAAGTCTTTACGCTTTGTCTAGAGTTCGAATGAAAGCTTTCACGTTTTTTTGAGGATTTGATTGAAAGTTTATATGCTTTGTTAGAGAATTTCACTGAAAGCTATCACGCTTTGTCCGAAACACAATGAAAGCTATTACGCTTTGATTTATCGAGTATTTGCTAGAAAGCCGCTTCGCTTAGACCGAAAATCAGTACGCTTTGCCTAAGAAATAGCTTCAAAGCTTATTATTTGATCTAGTTAAACTGCTTAAAGCTTTGTCACTTTGTATACTTATTGAGATAAGATGAGTAAGGTCCTTAGGAACAATGCTGAAAGCTTCAACGCTAATAGAGTAAGATCCCAGAGCCGTAAGACACAACTTATTTTCTAAAGCATATAAATTTCCGTTCACATTAGTTTCTTGTGTACTTTTTAATACCTGAATGTTTGTGGAGCTTGCCCGGTGACACCTGCGCAGGTACCAGGTGAGAAAGATAACTAAAAATCAGAGTTGCTTAACTTAAATTGTTATGACTGATTTTTATATAATAAATAAATAAATATTTTTGGACATTTTAACACACAACGCCATCTAGTCCCAAACTAAGCAGAGCTTGTACTATGGGTACTAGGCAACTGATATTAATATTTGCAGATTATACAAACATTTGGTCCGACTCAGGAATCGAACCACGCCACCGAGGCAGTGACTTTTTTATATGACTTCAGAGTAATATTCTACAAAATATTAGTCTGAAATCATATAAAAAAATCATACGCTTTCCATGGACCAAAACTTTTATCTGACGCTTTAAAGCTCTGAGTAAAATAAATGAACTTAATTTATTTTTAAATGTCTGATTTTTTATGTTATTAAGATTACTATTACAATGTTATATTTAATCAGTCAGATAAATTGCAATGACCAAAT
This sequence comes from Hyphantria cunea, assembly GCA_003709505.1. Lineage (NCBI taxonomy): Eukaryota > Metazoa > Arthropoda > Insecta > Lepidoptera > Erebidae > Hyphantria > Hyphantria cunea. Next base: position 64,032 of record PKRV01000931.1, read on the forward strand.
ATCCCCTAAATACAATACCGGTGCTGAGGGCTCCTCGGCAAGCATGATCTCATACCCATCTTGCACTTGTAACCTGAAGGTCTCAAAAACTTTCTCTCAACCCATCGTCGAGTGTCCTGTACAGGAAAAGCAAAAATTTAAATTAGGGAACACTAAATTGGCAACCTTAAATGTAGATATAACGGTTAGCAATAAATATAAGCATAAAATAAAGAAAGATTGTACAAAAATAGACAAAAATAACATGTGGGAAAAAGTAGGCAACTGAATAGTTATGATTCCAAAATAATAATTATTTTAGTAAATCATAATAAAAGTCAGCATAAAAGTAGGAAGTGAGTTGTACAGTACTGAATAAAAATTTAGTATTAATTTAAGAGTGTAATTTAGTTGTAAGAATAAAATGTAAGCACACCATAAATGTAAGGACCCAAAATTGTTTATTGAATGATAATATCTAAGTAGTACAGTATTATGGTAAATATATTAGCCTTAAATCAATATGTATAAAAAATTCAGAAGTTAGAATAGCGTGTAAAATAATATAATATATATATATATAAAAATAGTAAAATAATAATGTGAAATTAGGAAGCAAGGTTATACGATATTAAATGACAACGTGTAAGATTTATTTATATACCTCTGAAATAAAAAGCAGATCAAATACAAACCTAGCGAAGAAAGGTTATACGATATTAAATGACAACGTGTAAGATTTATTTATATACCTCTGAAATAAAAAGCAGATCAAATACAAGCCCAGCGAAGAAAGGTTATACGATATTAAATGACAACGTGTAAGATTTATTTATATACCTNACAGAAAACAATAATATGGAAATTAAGATTTTTTAGGTATGTAGCTGTCTCAAGAAATTGGTGGTATTGTAAAACATTATTTACTTTGGGAGTTCCGACTTTGGGCAGTCGGGCGGTGTCGCGCTGCACCGTTTTTTATTTATTAATTTATTTTTGTGTATTTATTTATATATAATTTTTTGTGTTTGTGTAATATATGTATATGTATGTCATAAAGGCGGCGACTCTCTGTGTTATTTAGAAACGGACAAACACGTTCACGAATGTATTGCTAGCCCTGAAAAGGGCTGTTTTGTGCTGTTATGTTGTTCGTTTTTAATGATAATAATAATAATATACCTAGGTAGGTACGTCGTCACATTCGCGCTATCGTGAGCACGTTGAACAACGCGAGCGACGACAGCTCGGGCGGCCATCACACCGCGGTGATGAGCCGGTTTACTTTTTGGCTGCGGCCGTTTTCTTGGCGGCGGGCTTCGTCGATTTGGTGGGTGTGACTGCGGCTTTCTTGGGTTTAGGTGCCTTTGGTTTCTTGGTGGGTGGTTTCGCGGTCTTCTTGGCCTTGGGGGCTGCTTTAGCTTTGGCCGGGGCGGCGGAGGCGGTGGATTTCTTAGCGGCCGGTTTCTTCTTAGCAGCGGCCGCTTTCTTGTCCTTCGACGCCGACGAGGCGGCCTTAGAGGGCTTGGACGGTGATGCCGATGCCGAAGAGGCGACGGCCTTTTTAGTCTTAGCGCCGGCTGCCGAGGCGGTGGCCTTCTTAGCGCCTCCCTTCGATGCCGCCGCAGATTCCTTCTTGCCGCCGGCCGACTTGCCCCCAGCGCCGGCGCCGGCGGTCGGTTTCTTGGCCGACGAGGATTTCGATTCTAACTTGAAAGATCCGGATGCGCCCTTGCCTTTGGTCTGGATTAGAGCACCCGACTCTACGGCGCTCTTTAAATACTTCCTGATGAAAGGTGCTAACTTCTCGGCGTCGACCTTATAATGGGCGGCAATATATTTTTTGATTGCCTGTAGAGATGATCCGCTACGTTCTTTCATCTCCTTAATAGCGTTGTTCACCATCTCCGATGTCTTGGGATGAGTGGGTTTCGCTTTGGGTTTCTTAGCGCCGCCGGCGGCACCACCCGATTGTCTTCCAGTCTTTTTCGCGCCAGTAACTGGAGCGGGAGCTTCGGTTGCAACAGCTGTGTCTGCCATTGTTGTTATTACTATTTTTTTTTTTTAGCAGAGGCGAGGGAGAGTCTATGACCGTAAAGAATAAATGTCACGGACGCGTAAGAACCGTTAAGGTAAGGTAACTCTACGTAGATGTCGCCACTATGCGTCGGTAGCCCATCGCGGTGCAACCTCGAAGATTTACCGTAACGAGAGCCGTTCTGTCGCGAGACGATTTCTCGTATGAACGCTTCATACTTTTCACTAACACGGATCTGTTTAAATAACATTTTATAATACTTATCTTATGATAAATAATGTCAAAACTATATTTACATGTACATAATGAAAGCGACTAACGTTTAATATGTACTTTACGTCAAAAGACCGTACGACTGAGACGATACTGTGGTTTATTTTCCCGACTGCCTACCGGGCATACCTCGTGTTCAGTTCAAAATGTATTTTTCTCTATAAAACACAACGATTCGTATTAAAACAATAGATTAAACAACGACGAGTATATCGAGCCTCATACGTGTCAACATATCTTTTATATTAACACATTTTATGGCCGCATTGAACGATTAAAAGTGAACCTTCGTAAAACACGTTAACGTTATACTCGACTCGACAAACGACGACGGCCGACGACAAGTCCGACCTGGAGCTTTATCCGTATATAATAGGTTAACATACAAATACAAAATAATTCATACTACATACTATCTACTTATCTGAGTTTTACTAGTGTTCTAGAATATAATAACTATACAATAAACATTCGATTGATCATAGATACAATTGTATACATACACATACATCTTGGTATAATTTTAAACAATAATATGTTCTATTTATTTTAAGCTTATTTCAGCACTAACCCACTCTACCTGGCCAGACGGCCAGCCACACACAATCTATTAAATGACGGACGAGTCGAAGACGGGGATCGTCGTGATTGTCTTCGACTTCGCCCCCATTGTCTGTCTACTCGTAATTTTTATTACACCTAAACAATGGACGATCAACGTACCACTTTTCCCGTCTATAGTCTGACAGAGATGGTAGTTTTCGTAAAAACGTTTTTAAGCAACGATGGCAGTACACGTTGCCGGCATCCGATGCCTGATGATGATTGAAAAATGGATGCTCGCAACATCCGATGCTTCACCGAATGCGAGCGAACGAGAAAACGATGGAGCGATGATAAGTCGAAGCATCGATCGATATACCTCTTTCCCCTCTGTTTTTTTTTATATATATATATATATACATATTTGAATAATGTAAGTTTTATTTAAGGTTTACTTTGAAAAATAAAGTTATGTTTATGTTTACGTTTATATACCAGCAGAAGTCGTAAAGTGGAATTTCATATCTAAATAATACTATATACATTAAGTATTAAATAATTTCATTATGGCACCGTTACCAACTACTTATCTAATATAATTTATAGCCGGCAACTAATTTTACCAAATTGGAAATCGCATAATTAAATCGATGCCAGAAACCAGAACGATGCGGTTCACTAATTAACGATGCGCATCGATGACAAAATTTAACGAAAACGCCCATCTTTCTCTACCCGTATAGTGCATATTGTTTCATACGATTCCGAATATGTATATACATGAAAAAATGTCACACGTATAATATACGAGTATGTATGACATGAATTTAGTTAGAAGCTCGACTTGTTTTGTTCAAAAGAAACACGCTGAAGCATACGTGAAGGTGTGAGGCACAGCATACGAGTCATATGCGGCCCTGAAAAGGGCCTTTTGAGGTTTACTGTCGGGACACAAATGCGTAACGCGCGTCTGGATACGATGTGGTGTGATGGTGGCGATTATCGGGCAGCGCGCGCCAGCCGGTCTCGGGGCTTCTTAACCACCGAAACCGTAAAGGGTGCGTCCTTGACGTTTAAGAGCGTAGACGACGTCCATGGCGGTGACGGTCTTCCTCTTGGCGTGCTCGGTGTAGGTAACGGCGTCGCGGATAACGTTCTCAAGGAACACCTTGAGAACACCACGAGTCTCTTCGTAGATAAGACCCGAAATACGTTTGACACCGCCTCTGCGAGCGAGACGACGGATAGCTGGCTTCGTGATACCTTGGATGTTATCACGAAGTACTTTCCTGTGCCGCTTGGCTCCTCCTTTCCCCAGACCTTTGCCTCCTTTGCCGCGACCCGTCATCTTGTAAGCGGTAGGTAATTGGTTGGTTGGTTAGTTAAGTTTGTTAGTTAGTACGGCGCGCGCACACACGCACGTGTTTGAACTGCGAGTGGTGGCTGACGACTGAACGCTTCGCTTCTGAAATCCGGCTATTTATAGAGATATTGCGCGACCGTGCGTTCGGTGATGGTGTCCAACACATGCATCATGTCATATATCCTTTGGGTTTTTTGTNCTAATGACTAGGTAGATCGAATGATGTCTGTGCTAACCAATTGTTTCACTATAGCTGAAAATTAAGATAGTACATTTTGGAAGATAAAAGTTCTTCAATCTCGATACTTGAACTGAATATAAATTTAATAGAATTATGCCATATGTGCCATGCTATAAGGCGAAACCGGTCAGGTGTAAACATAAATAAACAAAATTGTGGAATGAGTGCCAGTGTCTTTGATTCTAGAATGAATTTAATAAAACTCAGAAACGAGGCAAAAGATAGGATGGACAAGAAGGTAACGAAAGACATAATTCGCTATGATTCTAATAAAGTTACAATTTTACCATTTATCGTAGATGATTGGTTTTAGTTCAAAAGAACCTTCGGATAATTTAAAATAGTCAATACGTCTGTCATGAAAGCCTTTACGCTTTGTCTGAGAATTGGATTGAAAGCTCTTACGCTTTGTCTGAGAGTTTGACTGAAAGCCTTTACGCTGTGTCTGAGAATTTGACTGAAAGCCCTTACGCTTTGTCTGAAAGCTTTTACGCTTTGCCTAAGAATTTGACTGAAAGCCCTTACGCTTTGTCTGAGAATTTGACTGAAAGCCCTTACGCTTTGTCTGAGAAATCAACTGCAAGTCTTTACGCTTTGTCTAGAGTTCGAATGAAAGCTTTCACGTTTTTTTGAGGATTTGATTGAAAGTTTATATGCTTTGTTAGAGAATTTCACTGAAAGCTATCACGCTTTGTCCGAAACACAATGAAAGCTATTACGCTTTGATTTATCGAGTATTTGCTAGAAAGCCGCTTCGCTTAGACCGAAAATCAGTACGCTTTGCCTAAGAAATAGCTTCAAAGCTTATTATTTGATCTAGTTAAACTGCTTAAAGCTTTGTCGCTTTGTATACTTATTGAGATAAGATGAGTAAGGTCCTTAGGAACAATGCTGAAAGCTTCAACGCTAATAGAGTAAGATCCCAGAGCCGTAAGACACAACTTATTTTCTAAAGCATATAAATTTCCGTTCACATTAGTTTCTTGTGTACTTTTTAATACCTGAATGTTTGTGCAGCTTGCCCGGTGACACCTGCGCAGGTACCAGGTGATAAAGGTAACTAAAAATCAGAGTTGCTTAACTTAAATTGTTATGACTGATTTTTATATAATAAATAAATAAATATTTTTGGACATTTTAACACACAACGCCATCTAGTCCCAAACTAAGCAGAGCTTGTACTATGGGTACTAGGCAACTGATATTAATATTTGCAGATTATACAAACATTTGGTCCGACTCAGGAATCGAACCACGCCACCGAGGCAGTGACTTTTTTATATGACTTCAGAGTAATATTCTACAAAATATTACTCTGAAATCATATAAAAAAATCATACGCTTTCCATGGACCAAAACTTTTAGCTGACGCTTTAAAGCTCTGAGAAAAATAAATGAACTTAATTTATTTTTAAATATCTGATTTTTTATGTTATTAAGATTACTATTACAATGTTATATTTAATCAGTCAGATAAATTGCAATGACCAAATATCCCCTAAATACAATACCGGTGCTGAGGGCTCCTCGGCAAGCATGATCTCATACCCATCTTGCACTTGTAACCTGAAGGTCACAAAAACTTTCTCTCAACCCATCGTCGAGTGTCCTGTACAGGAAAAGCAAAAATTTAAATTAGGGAACACTAAATTGGCAACCTTAAATGTAGATATAACGGTTAGCAATAAATATAAGCATAAAATAAAGGAAGATTGTACAAAAATAGACAAAAATAACATGTGGGAAAAACTAGGCAACTGAATAGTTATGATTCCAAAATAATAATTATTTTAGTAAATCATAATAAAAGTCAGCATAAAAGTAGGAAGTGAGTTGTACAGTACTGAATAAAAATTTAGTATTAATTTAAGAGTGTAATTTAGTTGTAAGAATAAAATGTAAGCACACCATAAATGTAAGGACCCAAAATTGTTTATTGAATGATAATATCTAAGTAGTACAGTATTATGGTAAATATATTGGCCTTAGATTAATATGTTTATGAGTAGTACAGTATTATGGTAAATATATTAGCCTTAAATCAATATGTATAAAAAATTCAGAAGTTAGAATAGCGTGTAAAATAATATAATATATATATATATAAAAATAGTAAAATAATAATGTGAAATTAGAAAGCAAGGTTATACGATATTAAATGACAACGTGTAAGATTTATTTATATACCTCTGAAATAAAAAGCAGATCAAATACAAACCCAGCGAAGAAAGGTTATACGATATTAAATGACAACGTGTAAGATTTATTTATATACCTGTAAAAATAAAAAGCAGATCAAATACAAACCTAGGGAATAAAGAAACCGGGAATCCCACCTGGCGAGTAAGAAAGGATGAATGAAAGAAGAAAATAGTATGAGGAATAAAAGTACGAGCAGCATACCAGCGAGAACTGGAATGAAAGGATCTAGATAGCAATAGGCTCCGATTATGTTGGACGTGTTAGAGAAAAATTAAAAAAAAAAAAAATACTCAACCATGAGTATGAGCGCGAGAGCACTATGCGCATGCGCTTCAGAGTAAAATATCTTAGTATTTGAAAAGTACTAACTGCTCTCAATATGTAATCTATTTGCTTAAGATAAAATTTATAATTTAACTTTTATTAATAATTCATTATTCATTCTATTGTTTATTTCAATTATGCAAGTAATGATGCGATACTATAAATTACATCTTATAATGTTCGCCTCTTATATAAATCTGTGTATGTGTTTTTATATTAATAATTCTTAATTGACTAGTGTTTGTTAAACCAATCAGAGCATGTTGTAATTTTTTTAAAATGGAGGGAACGACGAAGCCTAACCGAGATTATTGGAGATCAACTGTATCTTAGTTTATTCATTATTCTTGTAAATTTGTGAAGTGTGTAATTTTAAAGCTGTATCTATTGAGTTGTCGTCTTCTGAATTGTACCAGTTTGTAATACTATACCTAATATATCACCGCCTTTTAGATATATTTAACGAACTTCAAAAAATAAGGAGGATCTCAATTCGACTGTATTTTTTTGTTTGTTACCTCCGACTATATTCATATAGGGTAAATCGGGATAACCCGATTTACCCTAGCCAGGATAACCCGATTTACCCTAGCCAAACTCCTTGTCTGTATAGAGTTATCAACTTACATAATCCATACAAACAAATAAAATCGGAATATATATTTGTAATAAAAAATAACCGCTTTTTACTAAAAGCATATGTATACTGTACGGGGTACGTTCGTGTGCTGAGATTGGTGAGGAAAACTGCTATTGGACTTTATAGAAACAATATATTTGATCTTTAGAAAATACAAAATTGTGGACTGTATGGCTTGAAACATTTGCAGAGCTTCTTCCAGGGACTGCTTGCAGTTTTCTTCCCGATGAACTATAAACCGAGTCCTTACATACAAATTTCTCTAAATTAATGTAAGCCCTCCTAATGGCCAACCAATCATAACGCTTACATTTTAGCCGATGAGATTTGAGTGCCCAATGCTTAGCTACCTCGAAACTTTACGTAACGGGAGCCGCGTGACAATTTTTTGCTATTTCACCTATAAAATTATATTTTAACCTATTAAAAGAATACATTTTCTTAATCCTAAACTTATGATCTAATACCGGAAAATACAAAATAACAATTAACTATATATCACAAGTAGTTATCACTGTACATAGTTGTTCCTCATCCGTTATCACTGTCAACGCCGTCATCCCGCAAATATACAAGGTACAGATATGAAAATATCATTTTTTACAAATGCCATTTTCGTTTATATAATGTCTGTCTGTCCGATTGTCCCAAGAGAGTGCAACGGACAGTCGTAGTGAGTGGTCGATCTATCCTCCACTCTCAGCAATCGTTCGGGCGCCGTCATTTTGTTTAAAAGCGGTAGGTCGTAATTATTTTTGATAAATAAACAGCGTTTTCGCACCCGGGTGTTTTACTCAAGCGGGTAGTGCCGTTCACGAGATAGCCGACGGGCTGGGGGCCCGAGCCATAAGGAAAGGGTTATTTTAATCCCAACCGAACGGCGAATGGTTGCCTCCAGTAACGTCTAGGCGCCGCGTGACTGTCCACTATGGACAAATCACCGCCGTCACCCGTTGAGAGGGGGGCCCCACTCACGGTTCAGATCCGAAGGACCCGAGACGTATATACAAGGACGACCTTGCCATGTACAACTCCCTTCTGGAGAAGGGTGTAATGTCTCGGGGACTGCGGCGCTGGGTCGGGGCCTACTTCTAGGTGATGGAGGTCCAGCTCGGTGACCGAAGAAAGCAGGACGTCACCGACCAAGACCTGCTGACCCTCCAATCCCTCAAGCACCATCTCCAAGATATGATAGAGAATGAGCTGCCCGACACCCCACCAGCCAAGGGAGTCAGACAGGACGACTCTGCTGAAGATTCGCCCAAGAAGAGGGCGACCTCGAGGCGTCGCCAGACGCAACGACGGGCGGCTCTCCCCTGGGACAATCAACACCTGAACGCGCCGACGAAGCTGCCCTGCGTGAGGACTCTCCTTCGTACAGGTCCCTCCTACCACTGCCCCAACGTCCAAAGCGTGAGCAGCCCGAGCGCATAGTGAGCTCATCTGTGCGGATGTCGATGCCGGCGCCTACGCCTTCGCCGACTCGCGCGCCTGCGCCGACTCGCGCGCCTGCGCCGACTCGCGCACCTGCGCTTCCATCAGCGCCAAGCTCCGTGCGCGCCCCCGTACCCGCGCCGGTGCCCGACGCCGTACACGCGCCTGTGTCTGCGGCTGCGTCCGCGCCCGCGCCCTCACCGGCACCAAGAGCAACATTGAAGACGATGGCAGCCGTCCTGGCTGCGCCGCCGCCACCCAGACCAACATCAACATCACCAACGAAGGCAGTAGGTGCTACACTGCCAGCGCCAACTGCGCTACCAACCCCAGCCCGGAAGCAACCGATCCTCCTAGTGGACCGGCTGGATAACTGGTTGGCCAATTTCAAGGAGTTGGCCGCCAAAATTGGACAGCCGCCCAATGCTAGGCCTTTTGGGAAGGGGTTCCGCTTCATGCCTAAAGATGATGCGGAATTCCGGACCATCCAGGCTCACCTAGACCAGCTCGGGTAAGACAAGGCGCCGTACTACGTCGTCACCCCGCAGCACCTCAGGCCACTGAAAGTGGCCATCCGAGGCTTACCAGCCGACACTCCTGCGGAGGAGATTGTGAAGGACCTGGACCAGCAAGGGCGTGCCGGTCAGGTTCGCCAAACACATCAGAACCCGGACTGGAAGACCCGGCGGTATCTTCTTCCCAACAAAACCCAAGCCATCGTCACCGGCACCACTCACCTGCCCCCAAAACTCCGCCTCATGGGCGAGGAAGTCCCGTGGTCACCGACCGTTAGGTACCTGGGATTGATATATATACAACATACCACACTTGATTGGAATCGCTCCATTACCTCACCTGGAGACGACCTTATTAGTTCGCAGGCAGCTGAAACGCCCCGCTGGGGAGCTAATAACAGCTCCCTCGGGCGGGGCAACGGCGACCCCTTCGAACAATGAAGAACCGCCAGCCTCTCGCAGGCGCATCGCAGGTCCCCTCTTCGGAGGGACGACCGGCGGTTCGAGACTCGAGGCTGGCCAAACCTAGCGACCGGCTCATACGAAGTGAGCTGCAATGACATCCACTTTAAGGAGCCCAGCGCTCCCAAAAGTTTCCTCGTCCCCTTTTAAAGGGCGAGAAGAAAAAACAACGCACCTGGGTGCAGAGTGCAACGGACAGTCGTAGTGAGTTGTCGACCTACCCTCCACTCGCAACAATCGTTCGGGCGCCATCATTTAGTTTGTGAAGCGGTAAGTCAAAATTATTTTTGTTAAATAAACTGTGTCTTCGCACCCGGGTGCTTTAATCTTGCGAGTAGTGCCGTTCACGAGATGGCCGACGGGCTGGGGGCCCGCGCCGTAAGGAAGGGGCAATTTTAACTCCAACCGAACGGCGACTGGTTGCCTCCAGTAACGTCTAGGCGCCGCGTGACTGTTCACTATGGACACATCACCACCGTCACCCGACGAGGGGGGGGCCTCCCAAGGCTCAGATCCGTGGGACCCGAGACGTATATACAAGGACGACCTTGTTATATACAAGGAAGACCTTGTTATATACAACTCCCTTCTGGAGAAGGGTGTAATGTTTCGGGACTGCGACTCTGGGTCGGGGCCTACTTCCGGGTGGTGGAAGTCCAGCTCGGTGACCGAAGAAAGGAGGACGTCACCGATCAAAATTTGCTGACCCTCCAAGCCGTACAGCACCATCTACAAGAGGAGATAATAGAGAAGGAGCTGCCCGACACCCCACCAGCCAAAAGAGTCAGAGTGGACGACTCGGCTGAAGATCCGCCCAAGAAGAGGGCCGACTCGAGGCGTCATCAGACGCAACGACGGGCGGCCCTCCCCTGGGATATTCAACACCTGAACGCGCAGAAGAGGCTACCCTGCGGGAGAACTCTTCCTCGTACAGGTACCTCCCACCACTGCCCCAACGTCCAAAGCGTGAGCAGCCTGAGCGCACAGTGAGCTTTTCATCAGCGCCATGCTCCATGCTCGTCCCCGTGCCCGCTCCGGTGCCCGTGTCCGTGGCCGCACGCATGGCTGTGATTGCGGCTGCACCCGCGCCCACGCCTCCACCGGCACCAAGAGCAACATCCAAAACGATGGCCGCCGTCCAGGCTGCGCCGCCGCCACCCAGACCAACATCACCAAAGAAGGCAGTAGGTACTGCACTGCCAGCGCCAACTGCGGCACCAACCCCAGCCCGGAAGCAGCCGATCCTGGTAGTGGACCGGCTGGATAACTGGACGGTCAACTTCATTGAGTTGGCCGCCAAAATTGGACAGCCGCCCAACGGTAGGCCGTTTGACAGTAGATAAAGCGCCGTACTACGTCGTCGCCCCGCAGCACCTCAGGCCACTGAAAGTGGCCATCCGAGGCTTACCACCCGATACCCCTGCGAAGGAGATCATGGAGGACCTGACCGGCAAGGGTGTGACGGTCAGGTTCGCTAAATACATCCGAGCCCGGACCGGATGACCCGGCTGTATCTTCTTCGCAGAGGTGGAGAAGACCCCAACCGCCGCCAACGAAGTGCTGTTGATGCCTGGCGTAGTTATCGAGGCATGGAGGGGAAGGAAGGGGCCTTCGCAGTGCCATCCCTGCCAAGGCTTCCGGCACAGATCCCTCAACTATCACCGCCGTCTCGCCTGCGTTCGCTGCGGGGGCGAACATCTGGCGCACGAGTGCCCCAGGAGTAAGGACCAACCGGCCACCTGTGCTAACTGCAAGGGCCCACACCCTGCGAATAGCGTTTCGTGCCCCGTTTTTAAAAGAGAGGCGCGAAACAGAAATGCCGGTCTGGTTCCGAGGACAGGCCCGGTCCAACTGATAGCCCAACGGAACATCATCGGGAACTCCACTCCGGCTACACTCATGGCCAGGGCGAATCAGCCCAGCGCGGTCCCATCCGTACCTCGCAAGAGGCGCAGGAGGAAGAAGGCTGCGCCCGCAGAACCACCCCAGCCTCAGCCTCAAACGGCCACAGCCCGTAAGGTGTTGGAGGACCCTGAGAGGGAGTAGCTCGCCGCCCTTTTCACGCTGTTCGCGCAGCGCGTGAAGGATGATGAGATAAACACCACGGGACTGCTGGCGAAACTTCCTTCCAATGAATAAGCCATTTAGGGTTGTCCATTGGAATGCGGAGTCTCTGAGGGGTAAGATAGGTCGCTTACGGCTCTTTCTCCGAGAGCAGCGAGTCCACGTTATGCTGATAAGCGAGACGTATCTCAAGGACAGTATCCCACTCAAGATCTCGGGATACTTTGTCTACCACCGTCGAGACTACGCCGAGCGGACAAACATATCGTGGACTCGCTGTGCTGGTAAGGAGGACGGTGGTGCATCAGCCCGTCCAGCCGGAGATCTCGCCACCCTGTACGCGCTCGGTGTCGACATCCATAACGGCGGAGGGGAGGTGCGCCTTTTTGCGGCCTATCAAGCTCCTCAGCCTAGGTTCCGAGTGGGTGAACTCCGGGGTGTTTTGCACCCTACGATTCCAACTTATGTCGCGGGGGACTTGAACGCCAAGCACCCGGCCTGGCACTACCCCACATATAACACAGTTGGACAATGGCCAGCCCGCCCAGGCCTCGGGTGCACACCAGCTGGAGGTAATATGATCAGGAGGGGGAGCCATGGTGAGAACTCCGCGGGAGGTCGAAGCAGCCGCTGAGGAGTTGACCGATGCCATCCAAAATGCGTTACGATTGGCCTCCAGCACCAAGCCTCACATCGAGAGACACAGCGTTGCCCGCCAGCCTGCAGGAACTGCTGGCTGAGAAACGAAGAGCTAAAAAGCAGTGGCAAAGGACTCAGCATCCTTACCACAAAACCACTTACAACCACCTGACCAACAGGGTCAAATCCGCCGTGTGAACACGGAGGCGACGCGTGGGAGGATTTTCTCCTCCACATTCAGGAGGACGTGCAGACGGCACTCCACATCCACTGTCTCTACAGAGCCCAACCCCACACGACCTCTGTTTAGTCAGGATGGCAGCCCCAGATTCAGGGCCCAAGACCGCGCTGATATCATCGCTTGGAAGAGCAGTTCACCCCTCACGAGGACGCCACATCCGAGTCAAAACCAATCAAGGCCGGAGTACCCCAGGGGAGCTGCCTGTCGCCAGCCTTGTACGCCCACTACACGGACGATATTCCGGTAGTCGGAGATGTCAGGTTGGCGCTCTTCGCAGATGACGCCGCGTACCTGGCCAGCTCCACGAGCGCCAACCACGCCGCCCGCAAGCTGGGCCGCACTCTTGAAGCCCTTCCGGGCTGGCTCAAGAAGTGGAGGCTCAGCTGCAATGTGAGCAAAACCCAGGCCATCGACACCGGCACCACTCACCTGCCCCCAAAGCCTCATGGGCGAGGAAGTCCCGTGGTCACCGACCGTCAAGTACCTGGGATTGACCATCGACTGAGCCCTGTCCATGGCATCACACGTCGAGACCGTCATCACCAAGGCGCAGCTGGCAAAGACGAGACTACTTTCCCTGCTGTCCTCGAAGCTTCCCATCGGAGCAAAGTTCGCGATTTACAAAACCTATGTCAGGTCGCGCCTTACCTTCTTGGCATCCGGCGCAAGAAGCAATAGACCCAAAGACCAACCGGCATATTGCGTCAACTGCAAGGGTCCCACCCAATAAATAGCGTGGCGTGCCCCGCAGAGTTCATTTGTGCCCATACGACTGACATGCAATATTGGTAACCAAGAAAAGATTATTTGGCAAAACGCAGTACCTTCTTCCGCAAGATACTGTAGACCAATACGAATCCGTTTCGTGAAGGAAACAAAAGATATAACAAATGAAGAAATCTGCTACATAGAAAATCAAATAAGAAATCTGAAAAAGAGTGAAATACCGAGAACGAATGGTGGTATAGAAATAAAGCACACATTGGCGTTTACCATGATTGATGCAAAGGTTTGCAATGCTGCGATAGACACGTCATCTACCATGAGGTGCTATATATGCGGGCAAACATCAAAAGACTTCAATAACTTGAATAAAAAAAACGTAGCGAACCCGGATACTCTTAAATTTGGTTTGTCGACACTACACGCCAGAATCAGATTTTTTGAAGCACTTGGCAAGCAAGGACTCAAGAGCATAAAAACATGGTGGCAGATAGAAAGAAAAATATTCAAGACTCTTTTAAAGAGGAAATGGGACTGCTGGTGGATATTCCCAAGGCAGGGTTTGGGAACACTAATGACGGGAACACTTCAAGAAGATTTTTCTCGAATCCCGAAACCTCTTCCGCATTACAGGAGTTGACATCAATTTAATAAAAAAAATGCAGTGCCATATTAGAGGTCTTGTCAAGTGGTCTAAAAAATGACGTAAAAAAATTTGAAAACTGCAAAACTATATGTAGATTTGTATGAGTGGCACCCCATGTCGCCTACAATGCACAAAGTTTTAAGACATGGGGCCACAGTAATCGACCACGCCATTCTGCCTATTGGCCAGTTGTCTGAAGAGGCGGCTGAGGCCAGAAACAAACACTTTCGCATATACAGGCAGAACTTCTCTAGAAAGTTTTCGCGAGAAGACTGTAATAGAGATGTTTTGAACAGACTTCTACTAAGTTCGGATCCCTTTTCGAGTAGTACCAGACAGAGGCCCCGTAAAAAATAGTAAGCCGTTTTCTAGTGAGGCATTAGAACTTTTGCTCCCGGAAATACCGTACGTCTCGTCTGCAGAGTCTGAAGATGAGGAGGAGGATGGATCAAGTGAAGGCGAATCTGACTAGAACGATTTTTTGTAAACACATTTTACGTAAATTTTAATGTATGTATAATGTTTTAAATACAAAATAATCACCCTACTGCTTTTTATTTTATATCAAATCGAAAAATATGACACTATAGTTTTGATCAACTTTCGAAGTTAAATACTCCTCTGTGCGTCTTGTAAACTATAAATCATTTTTACCTATAAACTCTGCCCTAACAAGGCATCCCGTGTTTCCTTAACCTACCCTCATAACAATTTGCTTTTATTTAATTTTATTACATTAATTTGATTTAATTTTGTTGATTTATGTTCGATTCTTTATTTTACATTTCTTGAGGTAAATAAGCAATGACACAAGATATAATTTTTACATAGTGAAATAATGAATGTAGCAATTAGGGCACTAGATGATGAGCAAATTTTATAAAATTTTATAGTTGGGTTTATTAATATAATAATAATAATCTATCTTTTGTGAGAAAGAACACATAGTATAAAGTTTACTAATTTTGGCGAGTAGTCCATGTCCTTCCTCAAGAATCAAAGTATATCCATGCCAAATTTAATTAAAATTGGTGCAGCAGTTTAGCCGTAAAAGCAGGACAGACAGACAGTTACACATT
Organism: Hyphantria cunea; assembly: GCA_003709505.1. Classification (NCBI taxonomy): domain Eukaryota; kingdom Metazoa; phylum Arthropoda; class Insecta; order Lepidoptera; family Erebidae; genus Hyphantria; species Hyphantria cunea. Next base: position 79,438 of record PKRV01000931.1, read on the forward strand.
CATAATATGAACATGGATTGTAATACAATTGTTTTGTTATTTAATTACTTGGTTTGTACGTTTTTATTCCAATTTATAAATAATTAAATATCTCCTATAGTTTAATAGTAATTTAGTTTTATTAATTGTATGTTTTTTTTTTACTTTATGATTATTTTTTTTTCAATTTAACCATACTAAATAGATTGCTGTATTCACCTGCTACTAGTCAGACAACTGGAAAAAGACCTCACTACATTATTAAACTGTTAACATATTGTTGCGACTGTCGGTGATTGGGCACTAAAGTACTGAATGTCCAATTAAATGAGAATTACATGTTATAAAAATAACAACTATATACATATATTTATAAATATGTCTGATTGATCTCATTGAATGTAAGTCATGGCTGTCCTGTAAACCAAGAATAATAATGTTTCTACTTTATGCCCTCATCAATGGGTCAGAATCATCCTAGTGCTCAGTTGTCCTGCGTTCCTTGTGTCCATCCTTAGGGATCTCTATACTTATTTCTCAGGCTTATTATGAGTAGTACTTTCTCTGTGATTTGGGATCCTGTAATGAAAGAATCTTTGATTATTAATTTATAAATGTAGTTGAAGCAAATGAGGTGTATCTGGATCGGGAAATGCAGATCAATTTTCTCTGTATTTCCTTCCGGAAAATATGACTATGAGTTATACTATGTTTAACAAACTCAATTCACATAGTCACAAGTTCTAGGTTAACAACAAAAAAAAATCTTTTTTTAAATTGGGTAAAAAGTATCAACAACTTCAATGTGTTTTCCAGTTGTATTCTTTCATTCCTCATTTTCCACCCTTTTCTCTGTATGGTTTATTAATAATATGGAGGATCACAACCCCTATTGACTGTTAAAGTATTATTTCCCAACCTTGAAAAACTGGAACTTTTCTTAAATAAAATAGATTCAAACAGCCTTACTTAATAAAAAAAAGACATGACAAGACTGCTCCTTATGTGGAGTTTTGATAAAAAAAAACCCACAAAAAATGCTAATTAATATAGAGCCTCCTTTCTAAAAGTCAGATAAACATAATAATTTAAAATTAAAAAAGAAAAAAAAATTAATGTCTGCCTGTTTGTAATTTCAAATTAAGAAATTTTCACTAAATGCAGGCAGAGTTACTTTCAAACCTTGTATATAAGTAAAAGAGTGAGAATATCAGACACAAACCAAAAGCTAAGCCAAAGATGTTTGATCAATCTGACTTTTTTAATATAATCTGCAGTCATACCAATAAATATTGACTCACAACTCAGCCAACCTAAGTTTGCACTTTGCAAACAAACAATCTTAAAACTTCTGTCTGTCTTCTGTCACAAACTTGTGCAACGTGTATGGGTGACAACTATGAAAGAAAGAAGTTTTGAGTTTGCTTGCGAGGTGCAAACTTAGCTTGGCTGCAGTGTAAAAACAATGCTTTGGACTCAATTAAAAATAAATCACAAGTGGGTAGGGTTACAATAAATGCTAAATGAAATAAAATACACCATGTTAACGTGAGAAAAAATGGTACAATAATACTTACAACTTTGATCACCCGTATTCCTTCACCTTTGTTCGTGCAGTCATTCCCATTGTCTTTTGGGATCAACTCTCGTAGTCTACCGAGTGGCTAACTCGACACTCAACTGTGTCAATTACTGTGGCAACAGGAAATGTTGCTTCTTCTTAAAGTCGCAAACTGTTGATGTATCTTGTCGTATGCATACGTCTTTCTCATGATGCATAACATGTCCGTATCACCCCAGACGATTTTCAATGAGTTTGTCAGCGATGTTTGCAACCTTCAATGTATCCTGAATATGCTCATTTCTGACAAGCGTTCTATCCCTGGCCCCAGATCACCATCATTTCATCTTCATTTCTTTTACATGAACTTTTTGATTTTTGTTTTCATGCATTGGCCAGCAGTGGGACCAATAAATTAAAGTGGAGAACTGGATCTTCTGAAAAAACACATCTTATTAATTGTTACATTTTTACCGATACCGCCATTTTTTTATATTTAGCACTACAAAAATCTAAGTTAATAATGATATGGAACGAAGATAGTTGTAAATAAATGTTAAAATTGAGTTAAAAATATAGTTGTGAAATTATTTAACTTAAATAATATATTTTCTTTTAAACATCACCTACAGACATGAAGGCTACTTTTACTAATTAAATAAAACAGTTCAAAGATATACGTTTTATGCACGTTGGATTTTAATCACCGATGATGCTAATAGTTAATTATATATCTAATAATTAAATGATCCGATAAAAAATAGAAACGAAATTTTTCTCAACCGAGTCAAATAACAACACACCAGTGACACGAGCAAAAGAAATTAATTAAGCTATCTATTCAAATAAGCCACCGGCCGGCCATTGTTAAATACAAATCAGTGCTGCCAAGTCTTTAGATAATAGTCTATTAGTATTTTTTATAAATCTATATAGAAGGTATGCCAGATACATGGACAAAGACAGGTTTGTATGGGACTTTTCTACCACCTTATTGGGAATGATGGCTGCTTATGTCACCGACAATAACATTTCAAAAACTAAAATAATAAATACCAAATTTATTATTTTAGTTTTTGGATTACAATGAAATAGATGGTTCACAAATGAGTTGTCATTGCTGTCAACGAGATGACGCAATACGATTTTTTTCAAAATCATTCGTTTACAATTTTCTCCATCAATCAATAACATG